>PVKS010019912.1:12456-37769 GCA_004027875.1 Aplodontia rufa | reverse complement strand
GTTTCGGGGTCTTCTATTCTATTCCATTGGTCTTCTTCCCTGTCTTGATACCAGTACCATGCTGTCTTTGTTACTATGGCTCTATAGTATAGTTTTAGATCTGGAATGGCAAAACCGCCTGTTTCATCTTTCTTGCTTAGTAGTGCTTTGGCAATTCTTGGTTTCTTGTTGTTCCAAATGAATTTGAGAATTGCTTTTTATTTTTTAAGACCCTTAAATATCTCAGTGATATCTCTAGGCAATGACTGGGTGTTCTACAGTTTAGAAGCTGTATAACAGCACCCCTGGACGCTTCCAGATATTAAGCATTCAGTGCGGGACAAACATCTCTAAGTATTTTGACAACAATTTGTATTTCACCACATTTTTACCTGATATAACAGCAATAATTTCTTCCAAGAATGAAAAACAGCATCCTTGAAAACTTATGCTATTAGGGTAACAATTCGCCATGAATACTTCTGGCTAAATAAATAAATAAATAAATAAAACAAAAAATAAAAAAAAAAGTTTCAATAACAGGAACTGTGTCCTCTGGTTATGAACCACAAGATCAAAAGAGGATGTTTTTCCCTCTGAAGGTAGCTTTTAACTGCTCTGTGGGAAGCTTCTCCAGCCCTCAGGCCCTCTCCCTCCAACCTCCTCCCAGAAGGACATTCAGCCCCCAGATGCTTCCCCTGTGCTGTCTCTGAGTCCTGGTTTCAGGCTACATTAATGTTCCAGTTAATCTTGATTTTTTTTAATCTTGTTGGAAGAAGTGAAACAAAACAAAACAATTTCCTCCTCTTTTATAGTCACCTCTTTCAATTTAAAATTTTAGGCACCTATTTAATAACTTACTTTACCTGGGGCATTGCCTGCAGTTATGATATTGAGATCCTGGGGTTTTTAATATTTCCACAAAGATGCCCTCATAATGGTGCATAGTTGGTGGACTTTATTTTCTGTGACGTTTGAAATAAGCAGCCCTCCCTTCATCACCCAAGTTTCAGCCTTTGTTCTCTTAGGTGCAGTTTTGAATTTAATAAAAGGGATACAGCTCACAGCTATGAGCAAACACAGATGTGCTTACAGCACAATCTTACTCTCTCCTCACCTCCAATGCCATCTGAAGGGAAAAATAGGGGGTGTGGAATGGGAGGTGAGGGAGGGTGGAGAATTCATTACTAATATGAAGCAAACAGAACTCATGAACACTTGGGGACCCATAGAAAATTAGTAGCAGCTTTCATTATGTGCTGGCACAGCCCAGGATCATAAATAAGATGTCAAGATTATCATAAGGATGGCAGATTTGGCTACATGGTAGCTATGTGATGTTCTTACTCTGGGAGTTGGGTACAGAAGCAAAGACTGGATCCTCACCCATATTTCGTCCATCAACAAAGGACCTCTGATGGCAATGTCCACTGATCTCAAATGGCATTTGATCCTTGTTTTTGCAAACACAGTAATAGTGAGGCAGGGAAAGCTAGGCAGTCAGTGTGGACAGAATGATGTGGGTCAGTAAGGAGGAAATTAGCTGATGGTCAATTTTTTTCTGAGAGTGCAAAGAGCATCCACTGTCCTAAGGAAGCAGAGGTGCATACCAGCTGCAATCCCCTTCACTAACAATGGTGGTCTAGACAGTGGCTTCCCCACTGCTGATAAAGAAGCTCTGTGGCCCAGAACCAAAGACTAGATCAGATCAGGATTTCACACATGTACTCCTAGGCATGGGGAAGGGAAGGCAATGATTAATCAAGGGAAGAGAATCCCCTCTTTGAGTTCTCAGCTCTGAGACTCCCTTCTCCTGGAGAAGTCTTCTCTTTCTATCCTTTCTTAAATAAATTCTGTTTGCTCCACTTGCCTTGGTGTCCCTCAGTTTCATTTTTCAACTCCGAGAAAACACAAACTGAATATCCTCAAAATTGGCATCAACAGAATGATGTTAGAAGTTTTCAGTGCTTTGAGATGGCTTATTTTGTAGTACAAGAAAACTTCATTATTGTATATACTATCACTTCCAAATTGGTGATAAATGGAGAGAGATGCATCAAAAATTTACTTTTAAATAATCTTTTAAGAAAGAAATTGATTATTGAGAAATTATTTAAACTGACACAGAAGCTTAAGAACTTTAAACATTTAACCTTTTTGTTTTCAGCTCAAAGGCTAACACTTTAATATTCAACCTCTTTTTCTAGTTATTAAAGTATATCTATTAGTATTTATGGCTTCTGTGATAAATAACCATAACATCGATGTTTTTATTTATTTTTATTTTTTTATTAATTTTTTTAATTTTTGAACAACCATACAAGTTTTTAACAAAATACTATCAAATGAGTATAGATTCTGGATATTACAATTACCCCCAGGAGTGCCCCCCCAATTACCCACCCTTATCCCTCCCTTCCCCTTCCCCCCATATCCCTAAAAAAAGGATTATGTTGTATAGCATTACATCTTATCTGGATTTAACATATAATAATAGCCCAACTTTCTCACTGGCCAGGGTCTAGTCCCAACTTCCATAGATGAGTGGAGACAATCGACCCTTAGTTCTCTGGGTTAAGCTGATTTTTCTCAGCATGATTTCTTCCATAGCCATCCATTTGCCTTCAAAGGGTGCAATATCATTGTTTCTAATTGCTGTGTAATATTCCATGGTATAAATGTACCACAGTTTTTGGATCCATTCTTCCTGTGAGGGGCATCTGGGTTGTTTCCATACCTAGCAATAGTAAATTGTGCTGCTATGAACATAGATGTTGCTGTGTCACTATAATGTGCTGATTCTAAGTCCCCTGGAAAGATACCCAGGAGTGGAATAGCAGGGTCATATGGTGGACTTATCCCTAGTTTTTTGAGGATTCTCCGTACTGCTGTCCAGAGGGGCTGTACCAGTCTGCAGCTCCACCAACAATGTGTTAGTGTGCCTATCTCTCCACAGCCCCTCCAGCATCTATTATTGTTTATTTTCTTCATCTTTGCCATTCTGACTGGCGTAAGGTGATATCTTAATGTAGTTTTCATTTGCATTTCTCTAATTACTAGAGATTTAGAGCACTTTCTCATGTGTTTATAAATAGCACACATGTATTATCTTGCAGTTCTAAAGTCAGAATTCTGATGTGGGTCTTACTGGTTTTATAATCAAGGCATTGACTGGACTGACTTCCTGTCTAGCGGCTGCACACAGGATTTGCTCTTACCTCGTCCATCTTCTGGAAGCTATCATGTGAAGATGCATTGTTTCTGCATTTTCACAGCAGCAATGATCAATCAACCTTTGTCACATAACACACCCTAATACCAAGTCTTCTGCTTCATTCTTTCACATTTTAGGTCTCTTATGATTGCATTAGGCACACTTGGATAACCCAGAATAATCTCCCGATTGGAAAATCATCTAATTAACAGACTTTTATTCCATGTGCAGACCTATTTCTCCCAAGAAACAATTATTGCATGAATATGCAACATCACATATTCACAGGTTTTGGGACTTCAGATATGAGCATCATTTTTTTTTTCAAGAGAGAGTGCAAGGGAAAGAGAAAGACAGAATCAATTTTATTCAGTCTTTCATCTGATGTTCATTGCTCCTACACTTAGTTGTTTATGTGGTACTGGGGTTCTAACCCAGGTCCTCGTGCATGCCAGGTAAGCATGATACCACTGAGCACTTCTCCAACCCAGATATGAGCATCTTTGAAGGCTGTCTTTCTGCCTAACACAATAGGTTCTTTGCGGGGATCTCCTTTAGATAATGCTAAATTAGCCTAGATCTTAGAAACTATGCTTGTATTCTAGTGCCTGGTGTTCTGTTTATGTCAGACAGTGCTAATTGCTTATAGCACTTTTTCTCACTGAGCTCACATGTAATCTCAGAATCCTTAGAAATTTGCAAGCATACCTCTAGCAACTTACCATGATGGTCACAGGAGATGAGATGAAACATTGTCTTGTTTACTTCCTTTTCATGAGATGTAATTTCTTAAAATTCTGATAAAGTAAATCACTTCAAAATAATTTAGACTGACATTTTCCTAATTTGTCCTGGTCAAAACAGTTTGACTTATGTTACGTCATGGAATTACATTTATTCATGTTTTTTGTAAACAGATCTCCATAATGGGTGAGAACATTTTTTAAAACAGTGTCAAGTTCTGGTAAGGATGCATGGCCTAAGGGAATGTGATTTATTGCTGTTCAGGATGCACATATAGTCACTTTGGAAGAAGTTTTGCAATATTCTTATAAAAGCAAGCAGATTCACCATATAATATAGTTCCCACCCTTCTGTGTTCTCCCATTTCAACTGAAAATAGTCATGCAGAAACTCATGCATGAATGTTTATAGAGGCTTCATTCATAATTTCCCCAATCTAGAAGCAACCAAAGTATTTTCAATAGGTGACTAGATGTACAGTGGAATTCTTATGATCAGTAAAAGGAATGAACTATTGATTTATATAACATGGATGAACCTTAAATGCTATGTAAAAGAAGCAAAACCTAAGCACTACATATCCTATGATTTCATTTATGTGACATTTTGGAAAAAGAAAAACTGAAATAACAAAAAACAGATCAGAAGTTTTCAGAGTTTGTAGGAGGAGAGAGTGGTTGATTGCAAAAAGGACATAAGGTGGTGGTGTTTAGGATGGTGAATCTACTCTGTGTGGCACTGGAAGGGTGAAAATCTGTAGTTTTACCTGGTAGAGAAAAAGACCTTGGTATATGCAAATTAACTTGAGGAATCAACCAGCAGTTTGGGGAAATCCCAAGAAGAAATGTAGACTGTGCCAGAAGAATCTATCTGCATTACAAGGTATGGCATAATACCACTAAAGCAAGCAGGAAGAAGCAACTTGACCCAAGTAACTTCAGAACATGGATTTTTAAATAGAAGTTGTAAGGCTAAAGAAAAAAATGAACTGAGCATAAACTCTGTACTTTCATCGGTAAAGTTATTTATCATGGGAGCACAGGTTAGCAATTTTGAAAATGCTTTATTTGAATACTGGGGTCAAAGAAATAAGTAGACACGAATGGTGGTAGGACTCAACTCCTCATTATTGGAGAGAAACTTCATAGATAAGTAGAGGGGAAAGGCTAGAATAAACTACGAATTCCTAGATTAGAAATGAGACATTTGCATTAACATATGTTTAATTTAGCATAAATACAGATGGAGAGACCCAAAAATAATTGTAGATATATGTGTATACATGAGTTGTTATACATATATGAATCTCTTAATTCTGCCCACCATGGGAACTGAGAGCAAGGACACCACAGTAGCACTAAGCATATCTAATATCCAAATTTTAATTTCTAGATATCATCCTTCAATAAAAGACACTTGGACTTTGGGAGAAATTATTACTGCTGGGGACAAGGAATACAAAATTGCAACATGAGCCAAAGTCTTCTCATAGTGCTTAAAGAAAGTGCTCAAAAATCAAAGGGATGGGACTTATCAAAAGCCAGACTGAAGGAGATCCCAATGGTCCAAACTGGAACAATTTAGGAAAAAAAATAGTGTAGTATTGGTTCCTAGCACAAAATAAAAATAGATGATTAAATAAATAAGTATATGTTTGAGAATTACAGAATTCCAAATAACTTCTGTAGATATGCCCTCCTCCAGGCAATAAAGCAATCATTCTGCACCCTGGCCTATGGGCTGTAGCTAGTGACTCCTTTCCAGAAATTGACAGCACACACACATCAGAGAAGCCATGCAAGACCATCTAGGCAGGTGAGAAGCCTGGCCAGACCATCTGCAGGTGATTGCAGTCACAATCCCATCAACAGCAGGTCCCCAGATATGCGATGAAAAGGGCAATTTACTTCTGTAGTATCCTTCCCAAATACCCATAACCTCAGTCTAACCACAGGAAAAACAACAGACAAATTCAAGTTGCAAGACTTTCTACGAGATACCTGACCAGTACTCAAAACTATCAAGGTCATCAAAAACAAAGAAAGATAAATGATCACAAATCAAAGGGGACTAGGGAGACAGGATGATTGTACAAATTGACATCCTAGACTGGATACTGAAACAATAGCAAGATTAACAAAAGGAGGATGAAAGCTAGTGGGATCCAGATAAGGAGTGGAGTTTAGTTAATAATGTACCAAAGCTGCTTTGTTTCTTTAATTTTTACAAATATATCATGCTGTGAAAGATGTTAAAAATGGAAGCAACTAGGTGAAGAATATGCATGGATTCTTTATGCTGTCCATAAACCTCTCTGTAAATATTAAATTATCCCTACCCATTTCCAATAAAGCAAAAAGACATTACTTTGCGCTGTTAGAAAATATTCTGATCATATAGTGACACTTGATTTACAAACCCTTTCCCAAACAGGATGTATCTGATCTTTAGGCCAATTCTACACTGGTTTTTATTGTGTAATTTTATGGTAAGTGTTTTAGTCAGCTTTTCCCTGCTGCAACTAAACAACCTGAAAAGAGCAATTTTAGGAAGAAAAGTTTATTTTGAGGGCTCACAGTTTCCGCAGGTCTTAGCCCACAGGAGGCTGACTCCATTCCTTGGGGCTCTAAGTGAGGCAGAATATCAAGGCAGCAGGCAGCAGGAAGCAGAGCAGAGAGAGAAGCTCCACACCAGGTACGGAATATAAACCCCAAAGGCATGCCCCAATGACCCACCTCCTCCAGCCACACCCCACCAGCCTATAGTTGTCACTTAATCCCTAGCAGGAGATTAAGTCATGATTGGGTTAATGTTTCTATAATCCAGTCATTTCACCTCAGCCTTCCTGAATGTCATATGTGAGCTTTTGGGGGACACCTCACTGTTAAACCATAGTAATGTTATTAAATCAAGTAAGGTAAGTGGTACATCTTTATTTCATTTTCTCAAACACATTTTAGCTCTTCTCGATCATTTAGTTTCCATACACATTTTAATATCAGTTTTTAATTTCTTCTTTAGGACATGTTGGAATTTAGGAAGGAATTGTGTTGAATCTAATGAGTTTAAGAGGACTAGGTATGTCAAAAATATTGAGGCTTTTGTTTGATGGATATTGTATTTTTATTCATTAATTTAGATCTTGTTTAAATTGCTTGCTGAAATTTTTAGTAATTTTTCAAAGTTTCATTAATTTGTTATAGCTCTCCCTGGTATTTTACAGTTTAGGCTGTATGGTAAAACAGTATTTTTTTAGTTTAATTTTCTAATTATTACCTACTAATATATAGAAACACATGATTTTTGTGTATGCCATGCATCTTCCATTTTTTTAAAAGTCACATATTGGTTACAATTTTACCTATACAATCATGTCATCTCCAACCAATCAAAAAATATATTTTTTTAGTTTCTTTCTAATCAGTAGATTTATTGCTCTGGGCAAGACCACCAGAACAATCTTGTATAGAAGTCATTTTAACATACATGATTGCCTTGTTCCTTCTTACTACTAAATATGATAACAGGCTTCAGGACTTTTTAAAGGTCTTTTGTGAGGTGGGCAAGTTTCTTTTGATTACTATTTTGCTGAGAGACTACAACAATATGTTCGTCAAACACTTTACCGCATGCTTTGGATCATTACATGATTTTTCTTCCTTATTCTTTACTGAGACAAATTACATAGACTAATTTTCAAATACTGAAGCAAACCTGCCATGATGGAATGAACATAATTTGGTTATTGTGGATATCATTTGCTGAATGAAAAAATGATCTTATTTTTTCTATTTCTGCATTTATGATTTGCTAGCTGTCCGGTTTTCATCAGTTTGTTCATGGGTATGTTTAGATATCAGTTTCTTTCTGTTTATTTTCATTTAGTTTCATTTAACTTGCAAATATGAGTAGACGTCTTTTGAAAATTTAGAAAGCTATTGATCATTTTCTCTTTTTTTTAGAGTTGAGTTGTTGTAGAAATATAAATGCATATAAAGTAACAATATAATATGTATTTGAACTTAGTCCAGAGTCACCTCCACATCACCCATGCCCCATTCTCTTGATTTTTCTCTGTTTCTCCCTTGTAATGGTTATAAATGTCCTAATAGGTCTTTGTTGGGTTTTGGTATCTGAGTTATGGCTGCCTCATAAAAAGTGTTTGGGAGAGTTCCCTCCTTTTCAATTTCATGGAATAGCTTAATAAGGAGAGGTGTGAGTTCCTCTTCATAGGTGTGGTAAAACTCAGTGGGAATCCATCAGGTCCTGGACTTTTCTTCTTTAGAAAGCTTTTAATTGCTACATGGATTCCAGTGTTTGTTATTGGGCTGTTTCAACTTTCAATATCTTCCTGTGCCAATTTTGGGATGTTGTGTCTAGAATTTTGTCCTTGTCTTCCCGATTATCTAATTTAAAGAAGTATAATTTTCGAAAATGTATTCTGATAATCCATTGATTTCTGTGGGGTCAGTGATTATCTCTCCCTTTTTGTTGATGATTTTGTTGATTTCCTTCAATTCTTTCCTTCTTTCAGTGAGATTGGCTAGGTGTCTGTCAATTTTATTTAGTTTTTCAAAGAAGTAGTTCTTTGTTTCATTGATTCTTTTTGTTGTTTTTATTTTTTTTTAATTTATTGATTGCCACCACTTCGATCTTGATTGTTTCCTGCCTTCTACTGGGTTTGAGGTTAGTTTGTTCTTCCTTTTGTAGGGATTTGAGGTGGAGCATAAGATTACTTATTCAGGATCTGTCCTGATTTTTAATGTAAACACTCAGTGCTATGAATTTTTCCCTTAAGAATGCTTTCATGGTGTCCCAGAGGTTTCTTTATGTTGTGTCTTCATTCTTATTTGCTTCCAGGAATTTCTTAATTTCTGCTTTCATGTACTCTTGGATCCATTCTTCATTTAATAGAGTATTATTCAATCTCTATGTATACATGTATTTTCTGTTATAATTTTTGCTCTTAACTGCTAGAATCCTGGCATCATGAATTGATAGGATACATGGAAGAATTTCTACTATTTTAATAATTGCTGAGATTTCCTTTCTGAGTTAGAACACGATCTGTTTTGGAGAAGAAATCATAAGCTACTGAGAAGAATTTGAAATCAGCCAATTTCAAACAGAATGCCTATTTGAATTGAAATATTCTATAGATGTCTATTAAGTCCATTTGATTTATGAATATCTCTTTACTTTTTCCCTGATGATCTGTCTATTGGTGATAGAGGAATATTAAAGTCTCCCAGTACTGTTGTGTTGGGTTCCATAAATGGTTTTGACCTAGAATATATTTTCCACATACTTGGGAGCGTGCTTGTTTAGAGCATAGATATTTACTATGGTTATATTTTCCTGAAGTATCATTCTCCTTATTATGTTGTAGTGACCTTTATCTCTTCTGATTAGTTTATAGTCATAATCTACTTTGTTAGATACAAGGATTCCAACACTAGCTTCCTTTATTGGGCCTATATGCCTGGTAGAAATTTTTCCATCTTTTCACCCTCAACCTGTGGATGTATTGGCTGTAAGATGAGTCTCCTGTAAGCAGCATATTGTTGAATTTTGGTTTTTGATACAATCTGCTTATCTGTATCTTTTAATTGGTGCATTGAGACCATTCACATTCAGTGTTGCTTGGTTGTGGTTCATAGTCATCATGCTTTATTATTGAGATTCATGCTGTCTTGATTGTCTCTTGGTGATTTTTGAGGATTGTTTGCTTGTTCTTCTATCTGCAGTTAATCTTTGAGAATTCTTTGTAGTGCTGGTTTTGTGTTTATGAATACTGCAAGTTTGAACTTATTATAAAATATTCTTATTTCCTCTTCGAATCTGAAGCTGAGTTTTACTGGATATAATATTCTTGGTTGTAGGCTGTCAATATTCAGAGATTAAAATATTTCCTTCCATGATCTTCTTGCTCATAAGATCTGAGTTGAAATGTCAGAAATGATCCTTATTTGTTTGTCTCTGAGTGTGATTTCTCTTTTCTCTCTTGCAGCTTTTAATATTCTTTCCTTGATTTCTCTGTTATACATTTTGAATATGATGTGTCTCATTGAGCTTCTCATTTGATTAGGCCTATTTGGTATCCTATGAGCTTCTTGGATGGGCATTTCTGGCTCTATTCTAATTTGGGAAATTTTTTCTTTAACTCTTTTGTTGAGAATATTCATTTGCATTTTGATTTTTTCATGTATCCGAATTACTTTTAGATCATTTCTTGTAATTTCATCCCAGATACTTTGAAAATTTTGCTCATAGTATGTGTTTTGTCTTGTCATCTGTGCACTCGAGTTTACTCAGCCTATCCTCATTGTCCGAAGTTCTTTCTTCAAGAGCTGACATCCTGTTTTCTACAGAAATTAGCCTATTATTAAATTCTATGATCCTTCCTCTGATGTAATTGACTCCAGATTTTAGCTTCATTACTTCCTCTTTTAGTATGTCTATTTCTTTGATAATTGAGTTTTTCATTTCTTGAGTTTTCTTACTTAGTCCCTTCATTAAATCTTCTTTTAGTTCATTGTTCCTTTTAGTAATTAGATCCTTGATAATTTTTTTCTAGGTTTTCATTCCACACCCTGTGGGCTCCTTGGTAGGAGAATTTTGGGTTTGAGTTGAATCTTTTCTAGTTTGATTCCTCATTTTCTCTGAATTGAGGTTTCCTGGGTAACCTTGCATCTACTGGGTAGGTCAGCTTGGTTCTGGTCAGATTTCTTAGGGGTGGGTGTACTGGGAGAACCTGCAGGCCCAAGACAAGAGGCCTGGGGTCCTATTTTGCCACTGAATGGGTCAGCTCAGATCTGGTTTTATGGACCATTTTCTACACAAACATTTTCATGTCCCCTTCTATGATCTTCTAGGATTCTAAACACATGTTCATTAGGCCAATTTGTGTGGTCCCATAAACATCTGACTTTTACCACATTCCTCCAATTTGGTGTGATATTTGCATTTGGATATTTTGTATTGACCAAAATTCAAGTCATCTTCCGCCTACCCCATCTCTAGTCTGTCCTTAAGCAAACCAAGTAAATTCCTCATTTGTGATATCAAAATTTTCCTTCCCACCTTTTATCTTTGGTAATTTTAATAGCTTCCACCTGCCTCTTCTCTTCTATAAAGGACTTTCTAGAACTTCATTAGATCATTTTACAACCTGTGCTTTCTGATGAGCTTTTTAAAATTATGATTTTATTGTGTTTGTTGATACTATTAAAGAATGAGAATCCCTTGTGATTTTCAACTTTCTAGCAATAATGCAAATTTGTATATAATTTTCAAGGTAGGGTTTGTGATAATATCTTTCTGAAGAACATAATAAGATACAGATTATTCTAAATATCTATAAATAGGAAGGAATAGGGTAGTTTTTCTCAAGAGTTATTGTGGGCACAGATTGCAGCTAACATCTCAAAGTCAGTTAATGGAATTTCATTCATAAAGAATACTTTTGAAAATGTCATTTCAATGCCAATATCTATATAGAAGAAAATTCTAACATAAAAAAATGTATGCTTCCAGTTTCTCTTGAACAATTAAGAAAATTTGAACACAAATCTGGGAAATAATAGTTGTCAATATTCAAGGACAATAGTGAAAAAGACTGTATACAGAATAAGGATAACTTGGTTTTCCAAGAGGATTGAAACCTCTCAAAGATCTTTTACATTATTCTTTATAACAATGATTGGTTTGCCACTGAGGCTGGCTAAGTTTTATTTTGCTCTAGAGAAAATGTGTATACACATACACACACACACACACACACACACACATATAAACAGACACATATATATTACCCCTGTTTTCTCTATGTCTTTTTCCTTTTCTAGTTATTCTTTATTTACTCAAGTATTTATTGAGCACTCAATGGTGAAAATCACTTTCCTATAGATACAACATTGAAGAATGCAGTCTCTACACACAAAAAATTACACAAAACAATGTGATGAAATAAACATTGCAGGTTATTGTGGGGGCACATGTCTGTCTACCTATCTTATCTATCCCACTATAATTGGTTTTTTAATATTTTTCTCAAAGGGTAAATAAAGTCCTTCATTCTCTTGCTCATGTCAGAACTGTAGAAGGTACATGTACAGACATTTCATTGCAGTCCTTCAACATTTATTATCACATTGACAGCATAAGAAAAAGTAGTGTGACAATCAATCTTTTTAGAATGAATAAAAAACTCATTCTCCACCAAGGTGAGTCATGGATGGAAAAAAGGAAGAGGATTGGAGGCTAAATACAGATGAGCAGATATTTGGATTTATGTCTGGGAAAGAGTGGGAATTATGTCATCCAAAGCAAATTTCTTCTTATCTTTTAATCTCCACCTGAAGGTTCACCATGCGGAAAGAACTAGTTGTTCCTCCATGTTTCCAAGTTGTTTGCTCACACTTCCATTGTGGATCTGTGTGGTTGCAGGATGGTTCTTTGACACATTTTTAGCCCTTCTACTCAGCCATTTTGCTTCAGTAGCAGAGAACATTGTATTTACATTTTCTAACCTAAATAAATTGAATTGATAACAATTTCTAGTGTCTTATTCTCATTTCAATAAAGGCTATGAAATGCTTTTGCTCATTTGTTTATGTTTCTTTAAGTTATCCTTCATGAAAGAATTAATTTGACCTGTTTGTGCCATAACATTTTTATTCATTCATTTTCTTCAATACATATTTAACCCTCAGATAATTTCCTAAAGAACCCAGAAAAATAAGATATTATCTTTTTCATATTATCTGCATATTTTTTATGTCAAGGGCTTGTTGAGATATCTCAGGTTCTCAGACTCTCAACATATTTAAACAAAAGGTTTCAAGGAGGTAACTTTTAATCACTACATAAATATTAAAAATCTATTGTGGCAGGGTATATGCTAGGCACTGGTGTAATAATTGTGAGCAAAGAGCAACAGAATTTCTGCCCTCATTTCCATTACAATTTAGGATAAATATTAATTAAATAACTGTATGTAGAATTATAACTTTAGTAAATGTAACAAAAAATAGGCACAAAGTGTTATTTGCCCTTATACAAATCTAAAGAACAACTATTTCTGATTTAAATGATTCCTGTAAAAATGCAGGATATACAGTATGTGAAATGTTTCAAAAATATTTAAATATTTTATTGAGTACAGTTAATTAAAATAAAAGTCATCCTTTTCTGCCTTCTCACCCCATCATTTGTTCTCCCTTGTTCTGTCTTAGTAGTTTTTCTTTAATCATCTGTCAAAGAGAGACAAAAGCAAGTAATCCTGTATTTATAGTAAGTGAAAAAGAAAATGGAATAGTTCCTTAAATGAGACTCTGTGCCTTTTAATCTTCAGTGTGATTTAATGAAAGAGACCATTGCCTCTTGCTTTCACCTCATTTGGCTTCATGACATACATATGGGCACACAAATGCACACAGTTGTAAGGAGACTGTAAGGATTTGTTTTTATGATTCTGTGGAATTCTTGGCATAGCCTTCAACAAGCTGAGATGTATGGAGATGTGTACAATAAGCCTTTCTGAGTTTCAGTTTCCTGAAAGATTAAAGTAACCACTTTATAATGTAATTATGAGAATTAAATGGATTGCTATTACTGGTTTAAATAATAAACAGCTCCTTTATCCTTTCTCTCACTGATTCCAACTAAACATCCTACAAAAAGCACATAGAGCAACTGTGACTCTGAGGAACAACAGCAGCAGGTTATCTGGAGAGGAAGAGGATCCCTGTATGTGCAGTGAGTTCTTGGGTTCCTTGTAATCTCTGCCCTCTTCTTGCTTGCCTGGCTTCCCTATTCTTCTGTTAGTAAGGTGCTTACCCCAACATCTGGGTTTCTTTAGGACTTTCTCTTTGATTTTGGTTTTCTGCAGTTTAAATGTGAAGTTTAAATATGATATGCTTAGATAGTTTTCATTTTTGATGCGAATCTGTTAAGTTTTTACTGTGGAGAATGGTATTTCTCTTGCTTGTGAACCTGAAATTCTTGGGTTGATAGTTTTGCATTTTACTATGATCTGAGAATTACCCAGCTGCTTTTGCCTATTGTCTACTTTTTACACATAAGCCTTTCATGTACAGCTCATAGACATTTTGATGCTTTGTCTATGAATTCAGTATCTGTCATATGAAGGTCTGGCTCTGATGTTTGCACTGTTTCTTCAGACTGATTTTTTTCCCCTTTGTTTGCTTTGTAAGTTTTTGTAAAAGCTGGACATGTCATTTTGTAATAGGTATTGAAGTAAGTAGGCTTTTATAGTTAAGATTTTATCAATCTAGCTAGAAACTGTGTTTAATGTTTGCTGTCAAAATAGTTTATCAGAGCCTTCAAATTCCTCTAATTTCTTTATTTTTATCTCTCTTTCTAGCTTTGGAGTTTTCCTTTGTACTACTCCTCAGGAAGAATCTGTCTTCAGATTTTTAAAGCTTTAATCCATGGTTATTATACTTGATGGTATACTTGAATTGTAGGGAAGAGGAAGAGGATTCAATAATTTGATTAAGTCAGTCTTTTAGTGAGTCTGACACAGCAGCGTGGCTTTCGTAAGTGTGAAGAACCTTTCTCTTCCCTCTCTAACTGTACCATCTTCAATGCATTTCCTGAAGTCCTGTTGACTATGAACTTCTTTTTTGTCCTTAGGGGATCTGGAAGTCTGTAGCATGCAGGACTGAGGTGGAATTCAGAATTGATTGTGGATGAATTCCTCACATACTGCAGACCAGATATTTGTTGTAGAGAAGAGTCTCGGAGGGCTTCAGGATGGATCTCCTCTGCCAAGGTAGCAAGAAGATTTTTTCACATCTATTCTAAGAGAAGCGATGGTGTACTTATGAATAAGAGTCACAAAAAGTGGAGGAGCTCCCTGTAATTACTGCTCCAGGTGTTTCATCTTCTCATGTTAGCCAGAATTCAGCTTCCAAAAACTTATCAACATTACTAATAAAAATAGATGGTCAAGTAAAATACAGTGCCAAGAAAAGTCACAGCTTTTGTTTGTCAGAATTTTTCCAGTTTTGAGGGTGGAAATGACAATGTCCAAGCTCTTTATTTGTCAAAGCTAAACCCAAAGCTCCCCAGTTATTCTTTCTTTCTATAAGTCTTGACTTAGACTCAAGGATAGCCTGAATTCTGAAACTATATAGAAAGTATTTAAAAAACATACACAAAAACACTAAAAAAGAAAAAAAAAGAAAGAAAGAAAAACACTCTCTCTTGGGCCAGAAGACCAAGAAATGGGTGCCTATTTTGGTACCTTTTACTATTCCATACCAACCCCAGGCAAGGCCTGTAATGAAGTTTCATCCCTGTGGTGGCAGAGGTTGTTGGCAAGAAGATGGGCAACAATGATAGCAAAAGCCCCACAGGCTCTTTTTTATTTCTGCTTTGCAATTACAATTATGAGAACTGCACAACAACATATTGAGTCTAAGAGACTAGAACTCCAGCCAGGGCACTGAGAAACGTGACACTGAGAGCCAGGACAATTGCAGGAAATCATGAAGATGAAGGTGGAGAGATAAGATCTGTAAATTGTGTCTAAAGTTGATGTGTGATTAATCCACATAACTGACTGTGCTTAACATTGCTGAAAGAAATTTTATAAGATCTGTATGAATGGAAAGATATTCCTTGATCATAAATTAGAAGATTTAATCTAATAAAACGCAATCCTCATCAAAATTTCAACTGCCTTTTTGGCAGTACACTCCAAGCATTTATAAGTATGTCACTTTATATACTAGAGTCATGTGTATAAAAAATGTTCTTCATAGGTATAAGAATTATGTTGCTGTACTTGAATATTTCAGGAAAATTATAGGACCAAGAAAGAGAGGCAAGGGATCTTGGGAAAGGGAGGAGGGAGTTAGTGGCATGTGGGAGGCAGATTATTGACCAAATTGCATTGCTCTATTGTGTGCATTTAGGAATATGTGAGAGAAAATCCCATCATTATGTACTACTATAATGCACCAATAAAAAACAAGAAAATAGATCCATATGGAATTTGAAAGGGTGAAAAACAAACCACTCCAGAAGACAATTCTAAAAACTGTAAAACAAAGTTGAAGGTCTAAAAATTATTGGTTTTAAAACTTACCACAAAGCTATAATAGGCAAAAAAGTGTTATACTGACTCAAGTATAGATAGGTACATTAATGGAATGCATTTATGTATTTTAGAGTCCACAAATAAGCCCATACATTTACAACCAATTGATTAAACGAATAGTGCTGGGATGCCTACAGGGAAGGATAAAATTGAACCCCTACCACATACACTATACAAAAGTTAGCTCAAAATGATTGTTATCTAATAGAAGAGCTAAAACATGAAATACCTATATGAATATAGAGGTGAATATTCATGACCTTGGATATGGCAATGGAATTTTAGATATGATGCCACATGCAAAAAAAAGAAAAACATCATTGCACTTGACTACACAGAAATCAAAAATTTGTGTTTCAAAGGATTATCAAAACCATAAAGAGACACCCTCAGAATAGAAAAAAAAGCTGTTTGCAGATCATATATTTAATCATTATATGTGGTCCAGTATCCAGAATATATAAAGAACTCTATGACCCAACAAAGAAAGGACAAACAATATGCAAAGGACTTCAAGAGGTATTCATCCAAAGAAGATATACAAACGGTGAGCTAGCTCATGAAATAGCCCTTTATATCTATTAGGAGGACTATCCATAGAAAATAACATGTTCTGGCCAATAGGTGGAGAAATTTGAATCTTGTGCATTAATGGTGGTAATATGAAATGATTCAGCCAAGTATAAAACAGTTTGGTAGTTCCCCAGAAAAATAAGCCTACCCATCCTAGCTTTATAGCCCAATAACTAAAAGCAGGTATTCAATAAGTACATGTGAAGGCATAATCAAAGTAGCAATATTCACTATGAGATGAAAGCAGTCCAAATGTCCATCAATGGAGGAATGAATAAATAGATCGTGATTTATAAAAATAATGGAATTATTCAGTCATTAAAAGAAATGAAGTACTGATACAAGGAATAATGTGGATTAACCTCCAATGAGAGAAGTCAGACTTAAAGTCAGCATACGATACAAATCCATTTATATGAAGCATTCAGAGCAGATATATCTATACAGACCAAATACAGATTGATGTTTTACAGACTTTAAAGGAAAAGGGGATGGGAAGAAATTGCTTAGTGGGAACGTTGTTTTCTTTGGAGTGGTGGAATTGGATGGAGGTGGTTGTGGCACAACATTGTGAATGCACTCAATCCCAGTGAATTATGTATTTTAAAATGCTTAACTTCAAGTTTGGTATTAGTAAATTACTAAAATAAGATTTTAAATGGATTGAGTATTTAAATATAAAATAAAACTATTAAAGCCTTATTTGAAAGTTTTCATGACCTAGGGTGAAGTGAAGAGTTCACATATATAATAAAAAAATCATGAGCCACAATGTACAAAATAAAAAAATAAACTGGATTTAATAAAAATTAAATGTTTTTATCTATAAGAGACATTGCTTTAAAAATGGAAAGACATGGCATAGATTGTGAGAAAATATTTGCAAAACATATACTAACCAAAAACTTATAACACTACACTTAAAAACCCTCTAAATTTAATAAAAAGGAAAAAAAAGTCAGCAAATTTAGAAAGCGGATGGGTGCAAAATTTTCATCAAAGAAAATTACCTGGCAAATAAGCACAAGGAAACTATTCAATATCATTATTAACTAAAGATCAAGCTACTTCTAACAGTTAACCACTGCCTAAAATACACAATAATAGTAAAAACAATGAAAAGATGACACTATTGTGATTTGACTAAGAAGTAGAGCAACTGGAAACCTTGCACACCTTGCACATTGCTACTGATAAAAGCAAAA
The DNA here is from genome assembly GCA_004027875.1 of Aplodontia rufa. Classification (NCBI taxonomy): domain Eukaryota; kingdom Metazoa; phylum Chordata; class Mammalia; order Rodentia; family Aplodontiidae; genus Aplodontia; species Aplodontia rufa. The sequence goes on along the minus strand of PVKS010019912.1, from coordinate 19,924 downwards.
TTGCATGGTTATTCTAAAACATAGCTTGATGGTTTCTTATAAAGTTATAGACACACCATATGATACAGTTATCCTACTTCTAAAGAATCAAAAACACAAACTTTCACAAAAATATGCTTATAGTATCAGTATTTGTAATCTCTAAAACCTGATAACAGCTCAGACATCCTTCACTTCTGTATTACTCAGAGACTAAATGAAATTAGATATTGATACAAGCAACCGTGGAGATGAAAATTGTATAAATTTTGTTGAACAAAAAGAACAATAAAGCAGCCTCCAAGAGCTGTATACTACATGGTTCCGTTTATTTGACCGTCTAGATAAGTTAAAACTATGGTTATGGAAAAAAAGAACAGTGATTTCCTAGAGTTGGAGGACAACGGTTCAAAATAGTGTCAGCCTGAGAGAATTTTTTTTTTCAGTAAAGAAGTGATTTTGAATGTTGTTTGTGGTCGTGGCTTAGTCATGGTTATCTGAATCTCAACTTGTGCTAAATCTCATGAAACTCTACCTCATTTAAAAGGGGATTTTACTGTATATAAATTGAAAATAATTTAAAAATAGAATATAAGAGTTAAACAAGAAGATGCTTGTAAAACTGACTTATAAACCATTTAGTAATACCTTAGTAATTTTAGTAATAGCTTAGTAATCCTGAGAAATCATATGAATTGTTTCATCTTGTTTTGTTTTCCTGAGACTCCTAGTAGTAAGTTTACTACCCAATCATCTCTCTTTTTCTGGTCACAGTGCCCTGATTTTACTTTGTTCACTGATTCTGTCTCCAATTGGCTTGCATTCTTCCGGGGCACCATCACAGATGGGTCCTGAATGGCTTCCGCCAATCAGCACTTGCCTTCCACCTGGTAAGGATGCACGGCCATCTGAAGACCAAGGATACCCAAATGCACATTTGTTCACAGTTTCTGAATAGTAGTTATAATGATACAGCTTCCGTTTCCTTGGTTTTACTGTAGACCATTGATGATGATTGCCCTGTCTGTCTCTTGATGGTGCATGTGTGGATGTGAGACCCACATCCCACTCTGCCTTGAGAAAAGCCAGTCACTTGAGAAAATGAAATAGGGAGAAGAGAAAAGTTACTTGCAAGGAAATGCGACAGGAAGCCATTCAAAGTGATCCTTAATCTGACCTTACCTTTGGGTTATCTAGGTATGTGGTTCAGGGCTTTCTCTTTATTACAGATGACAGTACAAGTTGAGCTTTCTGCTTCTTTTAAATGATTAACATCCCATGCTGTACAGAGAATTTTCTTTATGTAACTCTACTTTGTTTAGATGCAGAACCTACCAAACATCGAAAATCAAAATAATATATATGATACCTTCCACTCTACCTTCTCCTTTATTAACAGTGTTACATAGACTAGTAAGTACAATATATGTGTGTGTGTGTGTGTGTGTGTGTGTGCATGTGTGTGTTTAAAATGGCATACAATAAAACACCCAAAATGACATGTCTGAAAACTAAGGCAAAACAAGTTATTAATCTGTGTATTTTACAATAATTTCCCAAATTTTATGAGATGAAATAACAGCAACTAAATGGAATGGCTAGGATTAACCAATAAAATATATCTGTACTCAACCCTTATGCAAAATGTATCTTCAGAGGTTTTGTAAATGATGGATCCTGGTGTTTACCTTCCTGTCTCCCACAAAATTCCTCTTACTCATGGAAGAAGAGGCAAGGTACACTCAGCTTGATGGCTAACACTAACCCATGCTTTTAATATGATGCATGGCTTTGAGAGTTACCAGCCCTTTCTATGCTCAAAGAACCACTTGTGAAATAGGATAATTAATTTATAACCTATAACATATATGTAGTTATAGTAATGAAATGGTAGAGTTAAAATAGTTGCTAGGGGCAATAACAATACAGACACATAAAAACTTTGCGAAAAGCAGTAGGAATAAAAAATAATTATTTACCTTTTCATGTTTGTCAGATGTTCTTAACCCAAGAGGTAGCATGATCTAGATGTGTCTTCTGCAATTTGTGTTTTGAAATTTTAATCCCTGTTTAGTCAGCCTTTATTTTTATTTGTTTTCTTCACAAGAGAGAGAGGGGCACTGAGAATGAGAGAAAGAAAGGATCAATTTTATTTAGGTTTTGGCTTTCACTGCTCTGACTCTTCACTGTGTACAAACCTGTGTTCCTGCACATGCCAGGCAAGTGCTGTAACCACTGAGCCACCATTCTAGCCCCAGTCAGCTTTTTCATTGTTGTGACTAAAAGACTCAGAAAGAATAATTTTTTTTTCTTTTTTTAGTACCAGAAATTGAATCTAGAGGCACTTAACCACTGAGCCACATTCCTAGCCCTTTTTATATTTTGCTTTGAGACAGGGTCTTGCTAAATTGCTCAGGCTGGCTTAGAACTTTTTATCCTCCTGTCTCAGCCTCCCAAGTCACTGGGATTACAAGCATGTGTCACCACACCTGGCTCAATAAGATCAATTTAAAAGGAGGAAGTTTATTTGTGGACTCAGGATTTCAGAGATCTCAGTCCATACAAGGCTGTTTCCATTCTTTGGGGTTTAAGGAGAGCCTGAACAACGTGACCTAAGAGTGTGGCAGAGGGAAGCAGCTCAGAACATGATCAGGAAGCAGAGAGAGACTCCACTCACCAGATATAAAATATATACTCCAAAGACACATCCCCAGTGACCCACCTTCTCCAATCACACTCTACGTGCCTTCAGTTACTTCCCAGTGAATGCCTATCATGGGATTAACTTACTGATTGCGTTGTGGTTCTCATAACCCAATCATTTCACCTCCTAGCCCTCCCACATTGTCTCACTCATGAGTTTTGAGGGGACACCTAGCATTTAAACTATAACAATCCCCAAATGAATAGTGTTGGAAAACAGTGACTAGTGGGAAGTGGGGTGAAGCCCTCAAGAATAACATAGTGCCGCAATAAAAAAATGTTGGCAGGAGTGGGTTTGCTCTCTTCTGCTCTTTTGCTGTGTGAGGGCACAGGACAAAGGCCCTCAGCAGATGCTAGTATCTAGGGCTTGGATTTCCTAGCCTCCAAAACTAGGAGAAATAAGTGTGTATTCTTTATAAATTAGAGTCTATGATATTTATGGCTATACTAAATGGACTAAGACTGGTGGGTACTATTATAATATAATAATATATTAATAATTTATAGTTAAACAAATATGGAAACTAAAACTTGGAGCAATTGAATTATTTGCAATGGTGAGCATTTATTGTATTTTCCTTCCCGGTCTCAAATTGCCCTTCTTTTCTTAGGGTTGTAACAACATCCTGATTTTTCTTAGGTGAACAAAACCACCAGCAGCCTGTCTGGTGGTATAGGGGACTTCACTGTTGTCTTCAGTGACACTGCCTGTCCAATGTCACAACGCAGGGCACTGTGACTGGTGCAGAGCTGAGCATATAACTCAAGCAATACTAGAGACCCTTTTAAGCTGCTGAGACAGAAAAAGAATCTATTTTTCTGCTGAAATTTATAGAGGTAAAGAGGATGTACACAGAAGAGGCAGAGCCAAGCCAATTGCCAATAACATCTCTTGAGTCCTGCAACCCAGTCAAGCCTGAAGTCATTTTTTCTCTCACCTTTCCCTCTAAGTATGTCATGGTATTGGTTTATGCTGTTTCAACTGGACTTCTGTTCGTCCTTGCGTACAAGATTGTCCTACTAGCAGATTCAGTCAATGTGAAAAGTCAGTTAGTGGTAGTTGAGATTTGCTATTAATTTCACATGACTGTCCCTCTCAACCTATGCATACCGCCACGTTCTTATCAAAGCTGCTTGACTGAAAATTCAGTTGTCATTTCATGAGTGAGGAAGTTATCTTGTGGACTTGTATGGGTCAAGAGGAATGCTAAATGTTAAAAGATGTATTTGTTTAGTTCTCTATTCCCTTGGGTTGACTCTGGATTATGATTAATTGTAGCTTTGGGTGAATTTGTTGCCTAATAGTCTTGAGTGTAACTGTAAATGTCATATTAGATTTAACTGGGAGAAGCAGGGAGCTGTCTTCCCTAAGCACAAAGATAGTGCACTATGCAAATGAGCATTCACAGAAGAATGCCGTGTTTGTCTTCCTCATTGCTGCTTTCCCTGCAGGGTAACTCCAGCTAATCTAGTAATTAGTGGTAGGAAGCTTGAAAATCTGCAAGCTAATTTACACAAAAGAAAAGTATGTTTAAAATGACATTAACTCAATAGGTTTCTGTGTGAGGCCTGGCACACAGCTGTTCCATCCCCCTGGCTATATCCCCTGTTGTGCTTTGAAATGGGAAAGGGCATTAAGGTCTGGCTGGGAACAAGAGGCACACAAAGAGGGAGGAAGTCAAGACAGAAATGGTTCTCTTTGGTGCAGCTGAAGTCCTAATAGGCCACCCCACAGATCAGAGAAGGTATTAAGAGTCAAACACTACACAGCAGTGATGATAATTCCTCTTAATTATTGAGTACTTACCATGCCTAGGGGATTGCCATAAATGCTTTATGTATATTATCATATTTTTGCCTCTAGAAAGTCCATTATCATCCCCAATTTTTGGATTAAAAAAAAAACTCAGTTTAACTTATCTAGTTTACTGAGGGCAGGTATGATTCCTATTTAGCCTAACCTTTTTTATTTTTTAAAATTTTATAGAGGAGTTGTGTTGTTGTACAATCATAGATGTATATGTAGTAACAATATGATACACCCCTGATCCTAATCCAGAATCACCCCCACTTCACCCATACCACAGTCACTTGACTCTTCCATGTTTTCCCCCAGAACAGATCTCTCTTTCTCTCTCTCTCTCTCTCTCTCTCGCATTTTCCAGAATTAATGATTGCATAAGTAGTATTTGGCTTCTTGGGGAATAGAGAGTAAATTACTGTTGATTCCCCCTAGATCCCTCTGAAACAGTGGGAAAAGTTAGGGAGTCAGAATAGTTAGAATGTTCAAGTCAATCAAAGGAAAACTGGTTCTTTTTCTTTTATGATCAATTTGACATCCCTCAATGTTAGAGGGTCCTGCAAATTGGGTCCAGATGCAGAGACTTTCTTCTCCTAAGGAATGTGCCACATTGATGCTTGAAGCCCCAATCAAGGACTGTATTCAACTGTGTCCTATGTTTGGGGAAGGGAGAGGATAACCAATTGAAAGGAGAACATCCTATAATACGGGCAAACCTAATTCTCTTTGTCTCTGTCCCTTTCTCCCACTCTGATGGAAGTCTCCTCTTTTCCCTATGCTTTGCTTTCTATTATTTTCTTAAAATAAAATCAGTCTACCATGCTTGCTTTGGTGATCCTAGGTTTCATTCTTCATCTCCTAGGGACAAGAACCTGACTTCCACCAAACCTTCCACCAAATCAGCATCACCTCCCTATCATCCCTCCCTCTCTCCTCCCTCCTGCCCCTTTCCTCTCCCCTCCCTACCCCTGCATATTTGTGGTTCCCCTAGATTATGTGTTGCTTATACCTTGAAGGGTCTAGTACATGAGCTTGAACTTTCACCCAAGCCTGGATTTTGCTCCAGCCTCCACAAATGAGGGAAATCATTTGACCCTTGAGTCTCTGGATTTGGCTAATTTCACTCAGCGTGATATCTTCCATTACCATCCAATTACCTTCAAAGGCCATAATATCATTGCTTCTAATAGATAAGTAGAACTCCATATAATATATATCACAGCTTTTGGATCCATTCATCCAGTGAAGCCTAACTTTTTAATTATAAAGTATTCCACCTACTATCTTACTAGATTTTTGAGAAGTTTTATCCAGGATGTCATGGACATTCATAGTATAGCAACCCATTGTAATGAAGCTTTTTATTATCAGCAATCCCATAGGCAAGCAAACTTCTTAATATCAATTAAAAAAAAATTGAACTTGGGCTGCAGTGGTGACTCAGTAGCTAAAGTGCTTGAAGTTTGAGGACCCAGGTTTGAACCCCAACATCACATACACAACCAAGTGTTGGAGTAACGAAACCAGATGAAAAACTAAATAAAATTGATTCTTTCTTTCTCTCTCTGTTTCACTGTCCCTCTCTCACTTAAAAAAAAATTAACCTGTGTCCAACTTCATATACTACTTAATTTTTCTTTTCCCTTTCATAGCAAAAACCCTTATAAGAAGAGAAGTCCCTGTGACGGGGCTTTAAATTTAGCCTAAGAGAAGCCATCTTAAAGCATAAAATAAAAAGGTGTAATATGGATACTGTTAACACTTACAAAATGTATTTTGTGACAATTTCAAAAGACTTAAAAAAACAAGCTGTAGTTTCTTGCTTCACTGCTCTAACTGCATAGTTAAGCTTCTGTAGTTGTGCTTGCTTCTTGCACCTGCAGACTGGCTGTACCAAATGGGATATGATTTTTACCGTTATAAGACCCTGCAAAAAGAGGATTGGGGTTGCTCCGTTCTCTAGCATTTTGCTGAGGGAGACAGTCGCTGGCTGGCTAATAAACTCTCTCTAATTTGGACTTTGGGTCATGGTCTTTTTTTTTTTTTTTTAAGAGAGACGGACAGTGAGAGAGACAGAGAAAGAGAGAAACAACTTTATTTAGTTTTTCACGTGGCCTTTGTTGCTCCAACACTTAGTTGTGTACGAAACTGCTGAGCCACTGCTCCAGCCCCTGGTCATGGTCTCTTTGCTGAGGGGAATCTCACAACCCTGGATTGCCCTACACCTACAGCAGCGATGAGGAAGAGAAGCTTGTTGATCTTTTTTTTTTTTTATTATTAGAAGTATATAGAGATACAATTGAGGGGGAAACATTATCAAATCATCAGTAACCAATGTATATATACTTTGTTATCCAGGGGTAATGCCAAAACATGGATGACCACCTTGGGTTTCACCTGTTGCAGTTTCCCCCAGAAGAACTCTTGCGTTAAATGGGTATCTTGTGGAGGAATGACATCTGCTTCTGAGATGGTTCCCCCATATTCCCACTCTCCAGTCTCCTATGAGTTCTTCATACACCCTCTCCCCCCATTCCCCTCCCTACACCTCCAAGTATCCTAGGGAGCCATCCCCCTATTATGCTGAGAATCATTCAATTTGAAGTTATTGTTAGGTTAGCCATCTAACCTATTGCTTCCCCATGTATTCTAGCTTCCACAGATGAGAGAAACCATTCAACCCTTTAGTCTCTGAGATTGGGATACTTCACTTAGCATAATTCTTTCCATCTCCATCCATTTGATATCAAAAGCCATAAGAACCGAAGATCAGTGGAACAGAATAGAAGATCCTGAGACAAACCCCCATATCCTTAACTATTTGATATTTAATAAAGGGGGCAAAAGCATAGTGTGGAAGAAAGATAGCCTGTTCAACAAATGGTGTTGGACAAACTGGACAGCCATATGTAGACAATTGAAGCTAGATCCTTACTTTCACCCTGCACAAAAATTAAATCAAAATGGATCAAAGACCTGGATATT
>PVKS010019912.1:0-12356 GCA_004027875.1 Aplodontia rufa | reverse complement strand
ATTAAACTAAAAAGTTTCAGCACAGCTTGTTGATCTTATGTGAACGCTCATATGCATTGTGTTGGCTCCCTGTCTTTCCCTTTCTCTTCACCATATACTCCAGTAGGACTTTTGTCCAGAAAATTAAATGGTTCTTATCAGGTTGACAATGGCTTCCAGCTTTTTTTTTTTTTTCATCTTCTTTGGTGTTTAGAATCTTGAGATAATCTCTTTACTGTCCTCTCTGCTTCTTTCCTTTTTCCTCTAAACTCTGTTCCTTTTTTTCTTTTCTGTCTTTCTTTTTTGTTTTCCACACCAGCTTAAATGAGCTTCTGAAGTATGACTCAGAGTGCCAGTTTCTTCCAATGTTTTTCTATTGCACTCAGAAGATAATTTGGGCTCTGTTATGGGCAGCCTAGCCCAGGGACCTTGCCTGGATCCCGGCTGCCTGAATTCAACTGCCTGCTCACATAATGATGCTGTTTTGGTGGAAGTTGGGTTCCACCAAGGGACACCAAGGCAAGCTTAGTAGACAGATTTTATAAGAAAATAATAGTAAAGCTTAGGGAAAAGAGAAGACTTTCCCTGGAGTGAGAGAAGGGGACAGAGCTGAAGAGGGAGTCAGGTTTGCCTTTTTATAGGATGTTCTCCTTTCAATTGGTTATCCTCTCCCTTCCCCCAAACCTAGGACAAGGGTGCAGGAAATTCTGGTTGGGTCCAGGCTTTGGTTTGCACCTCAGGCAATAAAAGAATATGGCACCATCCTTAGCAGAACAGAGTGTCTGCATCTGGACTCACCTTGCAGGATTCTCCTTACTAGCATTGGGAGGATGTCAAACTGATCTTCTTAAAAGAAAATTAATCAGTTTTCCCTTGATTGACTTCAACGTTCTAACTATTATTCTGACTGTCTAACTTTTTCCTCTGTCTCAATAAGAAATAGACAAAAGATGGAAAAAGGAGTAGTGAACTTTATACAGTTTGATCAAACTGTGGAGAAGCATCTGAATTCCTTCTCCCTTCCAGTCCTAAAGAAGTAGTTACAATTTATAGAAACAAAAGGGCAAAATGGGACCAAAGGCAGGAAACACACATATTCAGATTTAATTATCCTGTGTCAGGATGCCTAATCTCAGCTCTCCCCCTTCTTTGGGGTCTGTGAGGAAGAATTTGTTCCCAGTTGTGCGAGGTGGGGGCAAATTCAATTTGTTTCAGTTCCATTTAGTGGTGAACATGATAATTTTAGATTTGGTCTTCCTTTACTCTCTTACTTCATTTTTAATTGCTCTCTCCTTTGCTCTCTGTGTTCAAGCCGTGTTGGACTTTTAGCTCTTTCTAAGATATCCTACGTTTGTTTACAAATCATTTAAGAGGAAATTCTACCAAATAATAAGCTCAAGGGTAAAAGAAGGGTAAAAGAAGTTGACTGGCTCTGTACTACTCTGTAGCTTTGTTAGGTATGATTAAAAGCCAGTTTCGCAATTCCTGTTTGTAACACAACCCCCCCACTCCACACAAAGCCCCCACCCCTACCTAATGAGCATTTTTCTTAGTACCTCCCCATTCCTTGCAACCTTGTCAACTCCCACCTTTCACTATTTGGTATCTCTGCTTGCCCTGTAGCCATGGCAACTCCCACCAATGATAGCACCAGGGAGGTAAAAATCAATTAAGACAACTACTGTCACCTGTCAGGAAAGAAGTGCATGAAGGAAATAAAGGAAAAAGAGAGCAACTTAGAGTAGAAAGAAAAAGGCAGGAATATTAGGTAGAACCTGACTTAGGCAATGATGTTTCTTTCTATTTGATAAGAAAGGGGTGGAAGAGAGAAGGGGGTGATGTATTTGTTAAACTGCTTCCTGCAGAGAGGAGGCGTAGACCAAGGATTCCTGTGAGCAGTTCTAACAGAGGGCAGTGGCAGGATGCTCTGGACCTTCTGAGAGGTGGCACTGCTGGTCCTCTGTAAAAAGGAGGTGAAGGGCTGAAACAGGGATGGTTCAACAGCAAGACCAACAATTATACAAAAGATTGGGAAGAGGAGAAGGGCTAGCCAGGAAAACATTGCTGGGGAGAAGGCCACCCATATTCCATTAGGAGGAATACTGATCAAAAGAAGGGTGGTGAGAGAAAGGCCAGGGTACAAGTTCCTGTCTTGTTAGTGGGGATTGTTGAAGGAAGGAGGCAGAGTTTTTGAAATTTTGACAGGAGTATGGTAAATGGCCACAATGGGCCTGGAGGTGTCCCATACAGTTGTTGGCACTTCAGGGAGGAGCAGTGACAGGAATGTTAGAGGGGAAGGAAGAGCATCTAATAGGCATAAGAAGATAAATGAGGCAGAGGAGATTGGGGTGTTATGCTGCTTTTGTTGGAAATCAAAAAGAATTTGGTAGAATGTCCCTACTGAGGATAAGAGTTGGGCATTGGGGTATGACTAGGAAGGAATAAGAGAATGGAGTGTCAAACAGGTTACAGAGTAAAGGACCTGTTTTTTAGGTATGCTGGGTTTTCTGTCAATGCCAAAAAGAGAAGTGGAGGAATCTCAGAGGGGACCAAAATATTCTGGTAGCACTGAAATTCTTCCCCTCGCGTCCAATAAGAATGATATAGGTTTACCAGCTGCTGACAGAGTTATCCTGGGCTCAGATTCAGTGATGGCAGCGGGGGCAGTGTGTCCAGGGAGGAGTCAATCTTCTGTGGATGAGCTGTCTGTTGACTAGGATGTTTGCCAATCTGGGGCTTGTGTCCATGGACCTATGGGAATTGGATGCTATGGAACGGGAGGGAGAATCTATTGAGCACATTCAGATATCCAGTGTCCCCTTTTGTGGCAGAGAGTGCATGGCCTAGTTGGAGGCTTAGGGTTAGGGCAGGTGTTTGCTCAGTGCCCTTACTGGTCACACTTAAAGTAAGCACCTGGAGGCATGGAATCCAATTCAGAGGACCTTCTTTGTGAGGTCCATGAGGCCCTTGTCTGGGTGTAGCTGCCAGCATTTGGTATTTAGCCTCATCTAGTTTGAAATTTTGTGTCTTTAATTCCTCCTCCCTATTGTAGACCTCAAAGGCCAGTTTTACAAGTTTGTGTTGAGGGTCTATGATATGTCCTCCAGTGTTTGGAGCTTTCTTCTCATATCTGGGGTAGATTGGGAGATGAAATGTAAATGAAGGTAAAGTCCACCATCATATGAGTCAGGGTTAAGGTAAGGGTGTTTAATCGTGGCCTCCAAGAGGCAGGAGAGAAAGAAAGGGTTTCTGTTGCTGCCTTGGGTGATTTATTTAAACTTTTCATAGTTGAGCACTTTTAAGGCAGTCTTTTCCATTCCTGCCAAGACACAGGTAATACAGTGACCTAGCTTAGCCCTATCAGAATAGATTTAATAATTCCAGTTAAAGTTATCGTGGGGAACTGTGGTTATTGTCAGGATTCTGGTGGTGGAAGGTGTCTGCATGGGCCTCGGCTGCCAATAAGATATGGTCCTTATCCTCAGGGGAGAGGCAGGAGGAAAGAATGACATGAATGTCATGCCAGGTGAGGTTATAGGACTGGGTAATGTGTAAGATTTCCTTTTGAATGGTTGTGGGATCTGACGTAAAAGAGGTCGCTTAGGGAACATGGGATATGGACATGTATAATAAATCCTTCTTCTCCTGCTACCTTGCAGATAAGAAAGACCTTAGAGGGAGAAGAATTTGGGGGAAGCCCCCAGACAGGGAAGGGAAGGATGGATGAGGCAGGTTATGAATATAACTGGAAATATTCAACTCCAAACTATACCCAGGCAGGGAGAGAAACTCAGGGAGCAGGTATGGAGTAGGGAGGGAGTGGGTGAGGGTGAGTGAGGATTGGTTTAATGAAGAGGTTAGTTGTGACACTGAGGAGGCCATTCATCAGTGGGGTCAAAATCAGAGGCTGAGCAAACAGAAGAAGGGGAGGGATGGATATTTGGAGGGTGTGTTTCATTGAGAAGAATGTGAAAATCTGAGCAGTTTTGACAGAGAGAAGGCCTGGAGGGGGAGAACCAGAAGGCCTTAATGTAAGGGACCTTGAACCATTTACCATTGTGATATAGAAAGTTTTCCAGATCTCTGAGAATTTTGGAGTTAAATGTGCCTTTTTCAGGACAGTGACTGTTATTATCTAGCTCATATTGGGGACCAAGCATTATTACAGATTTGATAAGGCTTGGCCCATATTGGATGAAATGGATTGAAGAGGGTCCTCAGGGACTCTGGTGGAGAGAAAGAACAAAATCAAGGGGCATCCCCTGAGAGTTTGGTTTCTCTGGGGTTGTTCCTGGAATAACCAATGGAACCACTGGCAATCGGGCATCCCCCCAAAAGATGAATTGTTAACCACCCAGTCTGGCTGGGAATTTCTCTTACCTAGCACTAGGTTTTTGGAGGAGGAACAATATCCTCAGGGGAACAGTATCTCTGAGAGAGAAATCATGGCAGGGATTCCAGTGTATCCAGGAGAGTCAGAGGGGGTCACTTGCTCAAAAAGCAATGGACGGTGGTGGATGTGATGTCCAGCAATGTGAATGGTCCTTACTGGATCTGTGGGAAAGAGAGAAGTGATAGAAACAGAGAGACAGAAAGAGAGACCAATCAAGGTCAAGGGAAGGCAGGGAGAGGCCACCCTTGGTGGGAACCTCAGGCACCAGTCCCGGATTTCAGCACCAAAATGTAAGGAAAGAAGTGAATGATGGAAATAAAGAAAAAGAGAGCAGCTTTCAGTAACACAGGTTTATTGGGAGAAACCTGCAGAGGGAAGGCCCGTTGGAGGCTGGGACCCTGCCTTCCACTTATAGCCTGGGATAAATATAGGGAGAGTAGGGGAGAAGGGGATTAGGCCAATGCTAGGGAGTTGTCAGGGAAGAGTCCTTTCTTTTGATGATGGGAGTGTTTAGTGTTCCTTTGCATGATTGTACAGTGTTGTCTGGAGTTTAGGAACAGGTTAAGAGGTGACACATTCTAAGATGGAGGAAATGTTTCAAAATGTCATTGCCTAAGTCAGGTTCTACCTAGCATTGCTCAACCTGGCCACTCTCCTGCTAATTATAACTTGAGATTCCAAGAGATCTTACAAAAATGGGGAGCCTCCCTTTTTCAGGGCCCAGAGATTTTGAGCACAAGCTCCTCTGAGTCCACCAGCATAAAACAAAGTCTGAGTTCCCCTAATCCTTTGAGTGTTCACTTGAATTCTTGCCCGCCTGAATTTCCGCAACTTCTGAATTTCTGCCCTTTACACAGCTAACTCTTACCCTACAATCCTCTTTCTTTAGGTTTTCCTATAGGAAATGTTTGTCATTGTTCTGATCTGTTCTTAAATATCCTTTTTCTCTGCAACTGTCCCTTTAACCCAACCTTGTAAGGAATTTTATCCCTCACTCTACTTTTTAACCCCTTACTCTCTCGATTACTTAAATTATGATACCTCTATCCAAAATTGTTTATATTATCAATGTATTTAATTGTTAATTATCTTTTCTTCACTAGAATATAAACTCTATGAGGACAAAGCTTTATTTTTTCAACCATATTTCCATATTTATAAATGATAGTAAATGTCCAAAAAGTATTTAGAACAAGAAATAAATATAATTCAATGAGAACAATTTCTTATGTATCCCATTATAGGTCTGCCCTAAACTGGAAGCCCTGTCTATCTTATCTATGATAAAACACTTTTCTGTCATTTTCAAATGGCATTCATAATACAGCTTTTTCATAAAATTTCTCCTAGACTATCTTTTCAGGTTTCATAGTATCTCACTTGCTATGGGGATAAATAAGTGAAAGATGCAGCCCTCATTTCATGCCACAATATTCATTAAGCACTTTTGGTAACTCAGAATGTGGGAAGAATGCAAGAAGAAAAAGGTAAAACTAAAGCAAATATACCATGTGCTAAATATGACCGTTTTATGAAAGTCTAGACTTCATTCAAAGGCTTTCAGAGTCACCAAATTCTCTTTATTAGGGAATCTGTAGCTTTATGTGATAATGGAAGCATTAGGAAAATATAATTACCATTGAGAAGGTTAGTTGTGAAAAGAGAAAAATTGTAGGTAAAATCTGAGTTAGAGTTTACTGAGGTGCAGAGAAAAAAGAATTTAAACTGTAATCAGGGCACTGGCAAAAAATAAACAAGAAATACTGGTTAAGTCACCTTAGAGGTTGATTAATTATGGACAATTGGATGTGTTTGTTATGAACACAAGACATTAAAGAAAACTCTGGGCTTCCAACTTAGGAATTTGATTGCTTTTAATCCAGATAGAAAACGCAGGAGAGGTTATGGAGAGGACACTTTTTTCTTATAGAAATCCATCCTGACCTAGTTTATACACACAAGGGGATGTATTGCAAGGCCACTGAGTGTGTTAGCCAACTTTCTATCCCTGTGGCAAAATACTTGAGAAAATCAACTTAAAAGAGGAAAGATTTATTCTGGCTCACAGTTCAGAGGTTTCAGTCCATGGTTATTTGGCTTTGTTGATTCTAGTTCTGTGACAAGGCAGAACATCATGGTAAGGAGTGCATAGTGGTGCAAAGCTGTCCACCTCATGGCAGTCAGGGAGGGGGGGCATAAGTGAGGAGAGGCTGGTGTCTTAATATAGCCCCTTGGAGGGCACACCACAAATGACGTCAGTTCTTCCAATTTGGTCTGCCTCTTAAAGACTCCATCACCTCCTATTAGCACCACCCTAAAACCAAGCCTTTAACCAAAGCATAACACTGAGTATGTTAGATAAAATAATGCCCCCCCCCAAGATCCTCAGGTCTTTATACCCAGAACCCTTTTGTTTTAATTTTTTTTAATTAAATGTGGGCTTCATGTATCTCTTAAGAACTAACATAGGAAGAACAGTAAATTATGTTTTTGCCAAATGCAAAAGTTTAAGAGTTAATAAAGTTTTTGAACATCAGAATTATTTGATGTTAACATCAGCATATTCTATGTTTCAATTAACCTACTGACCTCTGTCTCCATAACAAAGTGGAGAATGCTTGTAAGGGAACAGATTGCTTGTGGGTGTTCCTAGCTTTAGCTCCCAAGGAACACTTGACATTTTCTTCCTATTTATTTCAAAGTAAGAGCAAGACCTTCATACTGGGAAAACTGGAATGTGTGGGGTTCACCTATGCTCCATTTCAGGATGCATTGTTTGTTTGTACTCCTCTAATTTTGCTGTGGCATAAATTGATGCGAGCTGACAACTGTTAACATCAGTACTCAGATGGAATAAAGACATGCAGAGTGTCTATTAATTGCAAAGCAATTACTATGTTATATTCTAAAAAGAAACATGAGCATTACTTCAGAAAGGGTGATGTATCTATCATTTTAATTTTCTGTGAAGAGGAACTAGACATTGGAAAAACTCTGGTCAATGCCTAGAACGTCTGAATGTTCCTGCTGAACTCTCTCCTCCTTCTCTTTAAGACAATTCAAAGGTGCCCCTTCAGAACATTCCATCCCAACCTCTGCAAGGCAGTAGTTGTTAAAGGCTAGGAACAAAGCAACAGTGAGGAGCTAGATTTGTTTAGGCACATGAATCTGTAGGCCAGTCTGGAGAGAGGACTTCCTAGCAACTTGCAAAATTTCATTGAGTAACAAAAATATGAATATAGATTGAGATGAATTAAAGATGTGTATTATAATTTTTAAAGTAACCACTCGAAAATATATTGCTAAAAAGTTAGTAGAGGAATAAATTAATTTTAAAAAATATACAACTCACATAAAAAAAGGCAAGAAATAAAAGAGGATAACAGCAGTAACATAGAAAAAGTTGGAACAAATGAAAAACAAATTTCAGGGTTTTAAATTTAGACCTAATCATGTGAAAATTACACTATGCATAAATGGTCTAAATCTTCAGTTAAAGTACAGAGGTCATCCGAAGGGATACAATAGATATACAACCATAACAGTATTTTATATACTTGAAAATTGCTAAAAAATTAGCAACATTGCAAGTTGCTAGGGAATTCTATTTCCAGTGTTTTAACCACAAAAGTGATATGGATCTGTGATAATGTATATGATAATTACCTTAATCTAGCCATTATGCAATATGAATATACATCTAAACATTATTTTTACAGCACACACATATTTTATTTGTCCATTAATAAAGAAGAAATAAAATATGAACCAAAGCAAAGTACAGAGGTTGTCAGTTTTGATAGGAACTTAACACTAAGCTATATGTTTCAAGAAACATCCATTAATAAATCACAGAAAACTTAAAGGTTAAAGGTTGAGGTTAAAGGGTGAGGAAAGAAACAAGGAAATACTAACCATGAGAAGACAAAAAATACTCAAATATGTGAATTTAACAAAATGCTTATGTCTAGAATATATGAAGAACTATTACAAATCAGTAATTAAATGTCAAGAAATAATAAAAACAGGTAAAAATCTCAAACATAAACTTAACAACAGAATATATATGAATGAACAATAGGTACATGAAAGTGTTCAAAATCATTAGTCATCCATGACTTGTGAATTAAAGCATCGATTGTGTCTCAGTGCTCTTGGGAAGTAAAGTGTAGACTCCTTAACTTGGCCTATGTGGCCCCTGTCCAGGACTTCCTTAAGGCTCTCAGATCTGGGCACAAGCTCATACCTCAGCCTGATCCAACCCTGATTACCTCCCCTGCTTTATTTGCACATCTGAATATCTCATGGACTTTTCAAGCTTCCGGCCTCTTTGTAAATGTGAGCCCTTCTGATCCGCATAAAGCCCAGCATGGATCAACCTGTTTCCTGTAGCCCCTCACTATCCTATTTTATAGAGAATCTCACATGCTGCTTCTTTTCTAGCACTTATAGTGATATATAGTATTTGATTTATATGTTTACTTTCTCTTCTAGAACACAAATTTATGAGCAGAGAATTTGTCTTCTTGATATTCACTTTTTTACTAGAAAGCTTCACACTGAAATATTTAAACTAATTAATGAATAATGAGGCACAAGGAGTCAATGAGACTAAGTTAGGGTCTCCATCTGTGAATTCTGGGCATCACTCGGGTATGTGTTGCATTTCTGAAAAGCTCTATCGTTCAGAACAGTCCTTTTCACAAATAGAGCTTTTACTTCAGCTTATAAAGCTGCTACCTGGGAGTCTCTACTGTATCAGGGAGATATTTTCCTTAGGGGATTATCTGTCTTCACACCAGATGCCCAAGCATGAAAAGCCTTTTTTTCTGTACATGAGCCAGGCAGTTTCTGATGAAAGCAGCCATTACTCTTGAAGGGCTTCCAGGAAATCCAAAACGTTGCAAATGTCTTGTTGATAAAGACTTTTAAAGAGATGAGTACATGTCCTTGCAGTGGGCTGAGTCAAGTTATTGCAGCTCAATCCCTTCACCTGAAACATAGCTGGAGACTTTTTAAAATTTATTTTTATTTTTTAAGAGAGAGGGACAGAGAGAGAGAGAGAGAGAGAGAGAGAATCAGTTTTATTTAGTTTTCCATGAGGCTTTTGCTGCTCCGAGACCTCACTGTGTACTTGGTGCTGGGGTTTGAACTCGAAAACTCATGCCAGGCAAGTGCCATAACCGCTGACTCACTGCTCCAGCCCTAGCTGGAGACTTTTTTTTTAAGTGCATTACAATTTTACATAATGTTGCGATTAGTTGTCACATGTTCCTAGCTGGAGACTTTTTTTTAAGAGGGAGGAACTACTGGAAAAAGTGAGCCCAGGTCTGGGGACAGATGAGCATTTCCAAGCACAAATTTTTTTTTTTAAATTCTACTGACACAGTGATGATTTCTCACTTTAAAACAAAAATGTCATGTTCAACTTTGATTTAGTTGATGCCAACATTTGAATTTTTATTAAATTATGATTCTAGGAAAAGGAGGTGTGTGTGTGTGTGTGTGTGTGTGTGAGACAGAGAGAGAGAGAGACAGAGAAAGTCAATTATTCACTTCTCACTTCTCACTTCTCCTTCTCCCTGGAGTTTCTCTGCATGACATTGAACAAAACATCAGCAAAAGTCCACCTGCATAGAAACATTTTTTTCTTTGGCATAAAATAATATAGGGAAGTGCTCCCCTAAGCAGTAGTGAAGGTTAAATATCTTTGACCAGCCAACATTTGTGCTGTAGCTACCTCAGGCAACGCAAGTACACAAAGTGACAAATTAACTATTTGGGACATTTCCCTCATTTCTCAGGCACTCTGTGCTACCAAAACAGTCATTTCAGGGTTGCACAAGTGTGAAGGGATGTGTCTTTGCCAAATCACCTTGTTTAAATCTCCATAAAGCATTGCTGCCGTCAGCAGCTAGAAACTTTAGGTAGCAATTTACAGTTGATATAATTTGCACGTAATTTATCACTGCAAGTAGATGGTTTTACTAAACAGCTGCAAGATGTTTGTTTATTTTTTTTTAATAAAGAGAAACAAGAAAGGTTACATTACCTCTGTCTGTCCTCCCCTCTGTCTTTTCCAGTTCTTTTGTTTTCTTTTTTCTAAAGTAGTTATTTAAATTTCTCCTATGCTGGATGGAGAACAGTGAAGTAGCTAATATCCTAGCAAGTAAGGAACTAAAAAGATCATAAGGGTAGTAAGACACCCAGTACCCCTGTTCACAAAAGGAGACAGATTGCTAAGAAGAAAAGCTTGACAACACCTGGACTCCACAGAGAACGTCATGGAGGATGTGTGCTTTGGGTTCTGTCAGGAAAAAGTCCTCCCAGGCAGAGGAAGGGATTGGGCCACAGACAAGGGTAGGAGTGAAGCAGTAATGAAGAAACATTCCTGCAGAATTTCTTTTTTGCTTTATATTATGTATATTAAATTGCTGTGTCTAAATTAAATCGGTAACTTAAAGTTATTCTAATTTTGAATAAATCTGTATTTTATTTATATAAATACGAAGGCTGATATTTGTTCATCCATTCAACCAACATAGCATAAGGAGTTGTAGTTTAGACATTATGTTAAAAATAAGCAATATAAAAATATTGAGTCAAATTTTGTAGCTGGTTCACCTACTAAAGTTCAGTACTTTGGGGCACTTAATGTTACTATGGTCTTAGTGGAGCTTCTGACTGGCAGCCTTCTGTGGGATACAATAAGATCAGGCGTTTTGAAGGGCAACACCTTAGGGTCAGGACAGGCCTCTGCATTCTCATCTTTGTAATAACTGTTAAAACACTGAAATTAAAACAAAAAAAAATGCTATGACATTACACAGGGAGTGGGACCAAATGCTTGGGGAAGCCTCTTTCAGGAACAGCTAAAGCTTCAAAACGCACAGGAGTTGAAGAACTTGAAATGATTAGCATTCGCTGATTGCACATTCTCAGCTGTCCACATTAACTCCAGGGGGTTTTGATATGGTGGTATGTATGTATTTCATGGAAATATGTTTATATCCTAGGCAATTTCTTGGACTAAAACGTAAAAATAAAAAAATACCTTTAAAGAGTGACCCATAAAAAAAGCAGCCTCCAGAAAAGGAACAGCTAACAAAATACATTTGACTTTGAAGAGGAAGAATTGTCTTTCCTTAATATCTGGTGTTTGCTTGTAAGCAAAATCTCTACCCACCAAGCATGGCATGGTCGTCTGGCCTCCCTGTCTGCCACTTAATGTTTTGAATTTTGGATTTTGATCAATGTTTCATGCAACATTTTGTATCTGGGAGCAGCAGTGCAGACTTTTTGGACCAGGAATGTTGGGGAACCCAAAGTAGCTCCTGTATTTACATATGTAAGCAGGACCCAGTCACTCACCTCATTCGGATTCACAGGCTTTGCTAAATGGAGTACAGTCTGCAAAACCAGATAATGCTCCCTGCTTCCATGGAGATAGCACTGTTGGCTAATTTTTGCTCAAAAGGAGAGTAATGATTAAAATAAACGGACATGAATTGTGAGAAACATTTAAAGAAAGTTGATTGGGGTTGTAGTGGTGGCTCAGCAGTTGGAGAGCTTGCCTGGCATGTGCTTGGACCGGGGTTTGAACCCCAGCACCACATACACAACCGAGTTTGGGAGAAACAAAGACCAGATGAAAAAATAAAGAAAATTGATTCTATCTTTCTATCTCACTCTCTCCTTCTCTGTCTTAAAAAAAGTTTTAACATTTTTTTCCAGCTTTTTCCCCACATGGGCTGTGCTTCTAGGAATTTTTTTTCTTTTCCTTTTCCTCAAATAAGCTTGTATTAAGATTTTTCTAAAACTGTTTATTAATAACAAACTTTATGCAACATAATCGTTTATCTTCCAATATCACAAAAAGAAAAAAAATTATATATAAATGTATATTTATTATCCTCTAAGAAAATAACATACATAAGCTTATTGTGTGGGCTTTTGTTGATTTGTTTGTTCTGGGTATTTAACC
>PVKS010019911.1:0-37679 GCA_004027875.1 Aplodontia rufa | reverse complement strand
AGAAAATAAAAATGATAGACACAGTCAAAATTGGTTTTTTGAAAATACAGATAAAATTAAGAATTTGTGTGAATACTGTTCAAAAGCAAAGGATGTACAAATAAATACGCTTATGAATGAACATAATTAGTTAAAGCAGAAATTTACATGAATTAGAAAATACTACAGGTGAAATTGCATATGAAATAGAACAGAAAGTACAAAACAACTAAACAAACAAAAAGTAATAGAAAAATCTGAGTGATCTTGTACGTTTGAAAAATGATTTATTTCAGAAAACTTTAATGTTAATATGGAGATTTTTCCAAAAACGATAAGGGATAGCTCTCACTTTATGGGGCTAGTTTATGTGAACTTAGTTCTCCAAAGAAATCTAAGAAAGGCAAATTAATATCCAGTCTTATTCATGAATCCAGGTGGAAATCAGAAACAAAATATTAACAGACTGCTGCAGTGAATGCAAATTCATAGCAATACATCATAACTAGATTGGATTTATCTCAGGAATGTGAACAGAAAGCGTTGGGTTTCCAGCTCCACATGTAAGCAGCTTGGATGTTGCTTGCCACTGTCACCTAGTAAGACCAATGGCTCTTCCAACTCTTCCAGGGTCTATAAGAGAGAGGGGAGGGCTCCGGAGGTACAGGCATGGGAATAGAGGGAGCCCTAGCTCAAGGGACCAGAGACTCCCCAGGGGAAACCTCCTTGGGAACCCCTCTGGGGAAGGAAACCTCAGCTGTAACTGAAGAACTGCTGGACTCGGTGCAGAGTTCAAACCTGCAGAGGGGGCTGACATGGGGAGAGCGGCATGCTTCGGATAGTCCTTCAGGACCCCCACTAGATTCTCACAGTAAATATCACAGGAAAAAATGGCTTTTATGGGCTTATTAGTAGACTTGACATATCTGATAAAATAATCTCTGAATTTGAAGGTACATAAATAGAAATCTCCAAAACTGAAAATCAGAGAGATAAAAGACAGAGAAAACAGAATATCGAAGAACTATGGAACTTCAGAAGGTATCATGATGGAATGGGAATAGAAGGAGACAGAGCAAAAGGAACAGAATAATGACTCAGAATTCCTCCAACTTAATATCAGGCACTACTTACAGATCCAGGAAGTATAGATCATAGATGCAGAGAGTAATTAGGATTATTTTGTTAGCATACCGGTGAGGTGGTATAGGGTGAGTCATTTGGACATCTGAATGTAGACATTACTAAGTCTGCTCAGAGCACATGGAAATAAACTAGAAACCAATAACAGAAAGATAACTAGAAAATCCCAAAATGCATGGAGATCAAGTAACATACTAACAAATAACACATGGGTGTATGAAGAAATCTCAATAGAAATTTAAAAATATTTTGTACTAAATAAAAATGAAAACACAACTTACCAAAACTTGTGAAATTTAGCCAGAGCAGAGCTTGTCAAGAAATCTAGCATTTCCTAACTCATTCTTTCTTAGTGGTGCGTTCTAATTATAGATAATAGTGGGTTCCATTGTTATATATTTGTACATGAACAGCCTTACCTTAATATCAAAGATATTACAAGAAGAGAAAATTATAGGGAAGATCTCTCATAAACATAGATGCAAAAGTCCACAACAAAATATTAGCAAATTGAATCCAACAGTGTATAAAAAGAATTATAGACCAAAGTCAAATAAAATTTCTACCAGGGATGCAAGACCATGTCAACATTTGAAAAGTTAATAAATGTAATGCATCACATCAACAGGCTAAAAGAAAAGAATCACACAATCATATCACTAAGCATCGAAAAAGCGTTAGACAAAATCCATCACCACCCATGATTTTTTAAAAAAGCTCTCAGTAAACTAGGAAAAGAGGAATTTCCTCAACTCAATATCTACAACAAATATCTACAAAAACCATACATCTAACATTTCACTGAGTGGTGAGTAACTAGGAGCTTTCCCACTAAGATTGGAAGCATGGTAAGGATGTCCCTTCCAACCACTCCTTTTCAACATCACACTGGAAGCTCTGTTAATGTAACAAGAGAAAGAAATAGAAGTTATGCAGAGTGGATAGAAAGAAACAAAACTTCCTTTACTCACAGATGGTCTGATCATCCTTCCATGTAGCGTATCTGAAAGAATGAACAAAACGAAACAAAACAAAACAAAATCTCTTGGAACCATTAAGTAATTACAGCAAGGTTGCAGAATGTAAGGTTCATATACAAAAGTCAATTGCTTTCCCAAATACTCACAATGAACAAGTGGAGTTTGAACTATCCAACCATGAAAGGATGTAGAGGAACCTTAAATGTGTATTACTAAGTGAAAGAATGTCCAATCTTGAAAGGCTACCTGATGTATCACGTTTTATGAAAAGCAAAACTATTGGAGACAGTAAAAACACCAGTGGTTGCCAAGCTTTGGGGTGTGGGGTATGGGAGAGGAATGGGCTCAACATATTTTAGGGCATTAAAAGTGCTCATATGATGTATAAGGATGGATACATGAAATGATACATTTGTTGAATATAAGGTTCCATGAACTTTGGGTGATTATGGTGTGGGAACAGTTTCATCAGTTGTGTCTAACGTACCACTCTGGTGTTGACAATGCAGAAGACTGCCTGAGCAAGAACATAACAAATCTCTGTACCATTCCTCTTAATTTCACTGACTGTTCTAAAAGAAAAATCTTAAAATTAAAACACATTCTGTTAAAGTAAACCACCACCTTAACAGACTAAAATAGAAAAGTTGTTATATAATCACCTCAATAGTTGCAGAGAAAATTTTGATACATTCAATTATGATAAAATCTCTTAGCTAACTAGAAAGAGAAATGTTTTATTAATCCAATTAAATATGCCTAACACAAGTTCGAGCAAGCACTGTACATAATGATTAAACATTAGAAGTATTCTCTTAAAAGTCAGTGATCTATGCCCTTCAATTCAGTATTTTATTTATCAATGAAGTAAATATAAATAAACTTAAAAGACAGATTGAAAACTAAAGGACAAAATAGACCAGGTAATATGACTAATGCTATGGAAATCCAAAGTGGATCGACAAATATTATAATTAAGTAGAGAGTTTTTAATGTGGTTGTAGCAGGTAAGATTATTAATATAAAATATTATATTTTAAAAACTAGAAACAATTGATAAATAGGGATACAAATGTTATTTATGAAAAGCAAATAATAATAATAATGTATTTAGAACCCAGTCTAGCTAAAATGTGTAACAGGTTTATTTAGAAACTTAGAAAAATTATATTTAAAAGATATTTAAAAGACTTAAATGAATAGGTAGTATTTCTCATTCTCTTTTCTTCTGGGTACAGACAATCCATTTCAGCCCTCTTTTCTGGGTAGTTGTGACCATTTTGCACTACTTAGTGAAATGCTTGCAAAAATGATGTGTGTTACTGACACGCCCGACCTATGAAAATTCTGTGCAGCGGATCTCTGTACTCTTTCTGGTTTGTTGCCAACTAACATGGCTGATTTGAAGTTAGCAGATTGAAGAGTCTGTCTCCCTTAACCAGGGCTTAGTGGAGATCCACTTGCTGCTCAGGAAAATCCAGTATGCAGGGAAGAAGTACATCAACAGAGAGTTTAAGCTCTTATGCTGTCTTGAACATAGTTTTCGCAGTAACTAGCATTACCTACCTTAACTCAGAAAGATGTACACTGTTTTTCAAATAAGACAGACTCAATATCCTAAAGATGTCAATACTTTGCAAGTTGATTTTCAGACTTGAATCACTTCCAGTGGAAATTCCAGCAGAGCTTTTCATGAAGTTTGGCAAGCTGACTCTAAAATTTATGAAGAACAACCAAGGGCTAAGAATAGTCAAGACATTTCTGAAGACAGAGTACAGGATGGAAAGAAATTGCTCTCTCAGATATGAGAGCTGATTATAATGCTATAGCTCAAACTGATTACTGACAGAGGAAATACAAGTTAAAACCACAGTGATTTTGTACTCACAGATGGCCAGGGGGAAATGTTTATATTATTAAATCATTGTAAGGATGTAGTGCATTTAGAATTTTTACACACTTGTGGCGAAGAGGGTGGCAATATAGTACAACCCCTTTGGAAAGTGGCGATATTTAAGAAAAGTTGAAGACCCCACATCTTTGACACAGAATTTCTACTGTCTTATACATTTCTACTAGATAACATGGAAAATAATTTTAATAGAAGAACTTTGGAAAAGCATGCAGTTGGAAATATCACAAATTCCATCAAGAGTAGAATAGGGGTTGGAGTGGTGACTCAGCAGTTGGAGCACTTGCCTAGCATGTGTGAGGACCTGAGTTTGAACCCCAGCACCATACACAACTAAGTGCCAGAGAACCAAAGGCTAGATGAAAAACTAAATAAAAATTGATTCTCTCTCTCTCTCTTTCTTTAAAAGAGAGTAGAATGGATTAAAAAATCACGATGTGTTAATTAAATGGTGTTATGATACAGCAGTGAAAAGGGACTCCAGGGTGGGTTCAATTCACAAATATAAGTTCAAATGAAAAAAGCAACTTGCCCCAAAATAAATACGATAAGATGGATCTAAATTTTAGAAAATAAAAACTTAATGATATTTAGGGATCTTAGATATGTGGGAAAATTAGAAATGAATGCAAGCAAGTGATAAGTGGAGATGTCAGGGTGACGGTGACCTCTTGGCAGTGAGCAAGAAGATGCTCTGGGTGGGGCACACAAGTGTGTGTGCTCTGGTCTAGTTGTTTAGCTGGTGGGTGGTACAGGGGTTTTTGTTCTTATGCCTTAAAACTTGCATACATGTCACATTATTTTTGTATGTATTAAGTATTCCCAAACTTAAAAAATAAAAGTAATCATCAGCTCCAACCTGTTCTGTTGCCAGACTATTATTAGCTGTACTTGGTGACAGTTTTGTTTTCCCCATCAGTGTTCTTAACACCGGCTGTTGCTTCTCCTTTAAGTACCTGCTATCTCCTCATCAGCCACACAGACAAGGTTCCATTAGGGTCTGGTTCATGCTCAGCTCAGACAAGTGCCCATGACCTTCCTAGACCTCCATATGTCTTTTTGAACCCTATATTAGCAGTCATCTCTTCATTATTTCTTTTCACAAAACACAAGTTGAAAATATGTGTTACAAATGCTATAAGGTACAAAATGGATAGATATAATGTCTCTTCTCAAGGAACTAGATTTACTCACACGCGGTTAGATAGTGCTGCCACCAGGAATGTAACTGTGGAATAGAAACAGTGTTAGAGACCCTCATTGGAGAGGAATTGGTTCTGTGATTCAAGGAAACTTTTCAAAGAGACAGTGGCCTGAGATGAGCCTCAAAGGAGTATTTCGGTTTGCCCTGGTGTGTGAAAATTGTCCCTTCCTCTTGCCCTCCTTCTACTAAATATGCTTGAGTATTTCAGCTGAATCACTACACCCCCATAATAAACCGGCCATTGTTGTGAAAGCCTCATCGATCCAGACCTTAGCCCCTCTCCCTTTCATTCCCACTTCATGGAAGTCACCTATTGTTGCCTGGTTAGAGGATGAGCAATAGTACCAGAAGGACATTGAATCAACTTTGGCTGTTGGCAGACAGGATGAACAGATTCCATTTTACCCTTGTCTAGACTTGGATCATGCAAGTACCTTAAAAATGCCACATAATTTTTTTTTGGAATGTTATGCCTCTATGAATCATCTGGCCTAATTAGACTGGTCATTTGTGTCCATATTTATGTGACCAAGAGAACCAGTATCTGACAGATTTACTGACCTAGAGAGAAACTTCTGGGAAAAAGTTCATACTTCTCGGACATGAGCTCCAGCTAACCACAGTGCTATTATTATTATTATTATTATTATTTTAAATTTCGGAATGATGCACTCATGGCTGCAGATTTGGAAGTATCATAAAACCTTCTCATTTATTAAAATCTTTGGAGACTTAATGTTTTTAAGTTTTCAGCTTAATGTAAGCCATCTTTAAAAATGGAAATTTAATAGAGGTAAAGGAGAATCTGTATTCAGGCTTCTCCAGAGATCCTTTTTGAAAGCCTAGTTTTGCTAGTAGAATTTGAGGGGAAAGGGCACAGAGGTGTGTGTGGGACTCTATTTTCTTGTCTCCTAGAATGATCTCTGTAAGATGTAGGTCAGGCCATACCATCAAACGTCTTCCTCTTAATCCTACAGTGACTTCTTAGAAGAAACATCCTCTTAATCCTACAGTGACTTCTTAGAAGAAACATCCGAAGTTCTTTCTGTGGCTTACAAACCCCCTTCAGATTCTGCCCTCACTTCCTGCATCTCTCCCCCTCCCACCTTATGATCTGACTGCACTGGCCTTCTTCCCAGGCCTCCAACTTACCATTCACGCTCCAGTCTCAGGCCTTTCCTCCTGGCAGAATCACTACAGCTCAGGTATTTACAGAACTTTTATTTCACTCAGAATTCTACTCCAGTCTGCTCAAATGCTTCTTTATCAGAGTGATTTTCCTGGCTACCTTATTTCAGGTGTAGTTCATTCTGCTTTCTGTGCCTAATTCAGGTGCAAATTTCTTGATAGCATGTGTCACCACCTGACATTATATGATCATTGTATATTATTTTTCCATGCTTGTGATCTTTCTCTTTTTCTCATGGTAAATTCTACCAGGACTGGGGCCTTATATCCTGGTACTTGGTGTAGAGTGGGGTTCAGTAAATATGCATTAATGCATCAGTGCAGGAAAGTACCTTTTCATTGTCCAGAGGGGACAGGGTAAAGAAAAGACGGAGGCTTTGTTCAATTTCCATGGCGGCATGAGACAGAGGTAGCTTGAAAATATACAGAGCTTAACATAAAAGATGTGGGCTTTTATCTACTAGGCACATGGCTTTAGGTAGGTTCAAGTGTCAGTTTCCACTCACCAAATGGATTAGACCAAAGTTGATATGATTTAAGAAGCCAAAGTGAAATGATTTCATAAACCCTAACATTTTTATGTAAGTATTGGCATCTATAATCATTGCCATTTTTATGTAATTATATGCTATATAATTATATTTTAATATAATTTTATATAATTGTTACCATCTATGGGTCAATACACAAATATTATAAGAGCAGAACCAAGTATTCAAATTAAAATATACTACTTTTAGAGCTAAAAAACCTTTTTTTAAAGCAGCTAATAAGTGTTTTGTCATTCTTTAAAGGAAGATTCAATGCAATTAAGAATGGGTTGAGAAGCAGTTATAAACAAACAAAATATAATATCTCCATCTATTTGTGCATACAAATGCAGCTGCAAGTGTTGCTTTCTTGTCTCTTAAATTTCAGTCTTTATAAAATTAGCTGGGATTTTCATATTGGTTCCCTCTCTGAGGAGTAAGTAGATGTGCTAATCTCAGCTGGTTATAAAATTTAATTTTATAATATCCCCAGTCATCCCTTAGATATAATCTTTGTGAGTCATTCTGCGTGGATGAAAGAAATCAGTAAAAGCCTACTTTGAATTAGGTTATATAGATTCCCTTTTCCCAATAAGGAAATTCTTGCTATTGTGTTGTAAGTACAAAGCATCTGTAAGAGATCACTTTCTAAGAGATTTAAGGTAAAACAAGGATTGTCAATATTAGCATGTGAATAAATAATGAGGCCTGGACTTATAGCTCATTAACTTGCACTGTTTTCAAGGTGAGGGCTTATTTTGAGATGCTCACTGTTTATTTTTTTAGCCAAGATTATTGCCATATTGCTGAAATTGTCCATGTGCGATGAAGCTGTTAAAATCTGCTTGCTGAAGCCCAGGAACAATTTTTGTGCTTCTTTGCTTGAGAGAGGTGGAACGTGGTTTTGTTAAAATAGTATCTGTGTATATTAGACCTGAAAAATATGTACTAAATACCCCTGTACAGGGCTAACCAACTGTTTGTTGTGCAGGGCGGGTTTCAGTTACATACAATGCCTCGATTCAGGGAAGGGGCCTCTACAGCTCCAGCTTACTTTTCTGTCTGATCTGTAGACAGAGTTCATTGAGTAGAGGTTCAGAGAGGTGGGAGAGCCTGTTCTGAAAGAAATATTTGGAGCTGGGAGAGTTCCTAATTCCCTGTCAGGAATGAATGCAGAGGTCACATCCCAGTATCATCCCCTCCCAACTCTGCCTGCCTTATTTTCTTTCCAGGTTGGAGTTTTAGGTACCCAGACTTCCACCACTCCCCCTTTCTCACTTCTTCCCCCTGAATACATGTTGCAATTCACTTTTGGTACTGTTTTTTGGGAGCATATTAACAGATTCAAATTGTCTTCTAAGGGTGATGAAAATAGAAGTGAGTGCAGCTAGTTATATATCTGATCATATATATATATATATGATCAGATATATATATATATATATATATATCTGATCCTGCAAAGAAACATGTGAGGGTGGGGAGAAAAAGTGGAGGGACATGAAAGAAAGAGTAGAAGCATAAAAGGATTTAGGAAGTTAATGGAAGACTTAAACAGGAGCAAAAGGCTTATGATCTTTGACATTTCCTTTGACACTCTTTTCTAGGTTGACTTTGGGTTTGCTAAGAAAATCGGTTCTGGACAGAAAACATGGACATTCTGTGGAACTCCAGAGTATGTAGCTCCCGAGGTCATTCTCAATAAAGGACATGACTTCAGTGTGGATTTTTGGTCCCTGGGAATTCTAGTGTATGAGCTCCTAACAGGCAAGTAAGTGTATACCTTCGTTTTGTTCAGACTCTTTTTAAAAGAAGTGCCAAAAAATGGGCTGGAGTGGTGGCTCAGTGGTTACGGCGCTTGCCTGGCATGCACGAGTAGGAGGGTTTGAACCCCAGCACCACATGATGTATACATCGAAGTGTTGGAGCAATGAAGGCCATGTGAAAAACTAAATAGAATTGATTCTTTCTCTCTCTCTCCCTGTCTCTCTCTCTTAAAAAAAGGAAGTGCAAAAATCACTCACTGATGGAAAATTTATAATTCAAGAATTGAAAATATCTTTGAAATGTTTTTATTAAGTATGTTGCTTTTTGCTCTTTACATTATTTCAAATACAGTGAGCTTGTAAATTTATAACATGCAGGAAAATTTCAGGAAGTTGAAAGGAAGGAGTATAGAATCACCATGTTTTACCTAAAATGTCAAGGTACCTTATTAAAGATAACATGTTAAATGTGCGAAGGCTTTGATGATCCAGTGTAAGAACAAGAGAAGGAGTGAATATTTGTAATGAAAGTTTTGGGGATGTGATTTCCTCTTTTTTAAATTTGTTAATAAGTAAAACTATTCCTAGTTCAGTTAAGTTCATTGATCAAGCTAAATTTAGTCATATTCTTCCATCTTCCCAACATATCAGTAACCAGAAATGCTAATAGAAAGCCAGATTGTTGAATTTAAATTTTAATCCTTTCATCAGCTGGTTTCTAAAGGTGTTAATGAACACAGACGAGACTCAACAGGGGTTTGGCAGTTAAAATTGAGTTGTCATTTCCAAAGAGATTAAAAGACTATTAATGAATTCAGGGTCCCAAATATTTAACATGCATACACATGTACACACACATGTGCACACACAAACAGGTATAGAATATATGTAATATTTGCTCACATTTGTAAAACACTTCAGTTTACAAAGCACTTATGTAAGTATTATCTAGTTTAGTCTTTATAAACTTGTGTGGAAGATAAGGTAGGAATTTTTATTATTATTTTATGATTCAAGTTTTATTATGATGATTTTATGATTTAAATTCTATAGGTTAGAAAACCAGGCAAGAAAGCTAACTGCTGAATATCAGAAAATTAATCTCAGGTCATCTAGTTCTAAGTGAGATGCCAATTTCTTCCACACATGTGGCCTTGTACGTGTGCTTATAACACATGGACACACACAGAATTCACATCAATTTTCTTTCTGGTTTTCTATCTCCTTTCCTCATTAACTGATTTGATCATCCTTATAACACTTCATAACCAAATATTCTCAGCCTTAATTTCAGAGAGAATTCACATATGGAATGATTTAAGAAGTATTGAGACAGATCCTCTGATGGGCATACAAGTCTCAAACATATACTTTATAAAAAGAAAGCTTCATAGAATCACAGAACTATCTTGATTTTTTTTTCTGCACTATTCTAGACCACCACCCCACCACTGAGCTATCCCCACAGTCTTTGAAGTTTTTACACCAGAACTTTGTTAGTTTACCTGTGTCTACATTCAACATTTTTGTTCTTATGTATTGGGCAAACATATATGAAAGATCATTTTATATTATCTGTAATCATATTCAAATATTTGTTGCTTAAGATTCTGAAGGAAGGAAGGGAAAATTTCCAGGTAGTCATTGAGAGGGAAAAGTTGTTTTAAGGTTTTGGACACAAGAAATTCTATTTCAAGAATTCATTTTACCGTCTTAGAAATTTCAGTGGCATTTATGAGAAATTCCTGATAGTTCCTGTAAGTAACTGGAACTCAACCTTCATCAAACACAATAAATTGTTACAAGAAATAGGGAAATAAGAAAATAAGGAAGGGGAAAAATCCCAACACTTTGAAATTGCTAAAGTGGCCTTGAACTGTCATAAAGAAGTTGGGAAATTGTTTTTGCAAACGTTTTCAGGGTAGGGCAGGAGAAAAGTTAATTTCAAATGCCC
This sequence comes from Aplodontia rufa, assembly GCA_004027875.1. NCBI lineage: Eukaryota > Metazoa > Chordata > Mammalia > Rodentia > Aplodontiidae > Aplodontia > Aplodontia rufa. The sequence continues at coordinate 27,023 of PVKS010019911.1, read as the reverse complement.
TGTACTCTAGAAAGTCAAGAGGTAAGTGAAAATGGAGAAAAAAATCCCTAAAGAATAAAACAAAACAGTAATGTATTTGTGAATATATGTATCTGTATGTGTTTACAAATAACAGTATCTCACCAATTTTTTTTGTTTTCGACCATCTTTTCTTTATAAATAAAACCTAGATTGCTAAAAAGTAGGTACACCACATTTTCAAGTTTATTACCAAGTGTAGGAACTCTCAGTATCAATATATCTCAAGATGAGATAGTTGAAGTTATCTTTAATTTTCAAAAATCAAATGACTTAATAAATTAGATATGTGTTTTTTATTGAGAAATTTATTGAACAATCATACAAGTTTTTAACAAAATAATATAAAATGTATAGATTCTGAAGATTAGATTTACCCCCAAGAGTACCACCCCATTTACCCACCCTTATCCCTCCCTTTCCCTTCCCACAACATCTCTAAAAATGTATTAGGTTGTATAGCATTACACCTTATCTGGATTTAACACATGATAACGGACCACCTTTCTCAATGGCCAGGGTCTAGTTCTAGCCCCCACAGATGAGTGGAGATATTCGACCCTTGATTCTCTGGGTTATGCTGATTTCACTCAGCATAATTTCTTCCATAGCCATCCATTTACCTTCAAAGTCTGCAATATCATTGTTTCTAATTGCTGAGTAAAATTCCATGGTATATATATACCACAGTTTTTGGATCCATTCATCCAGTGTGGGACATCTGGGTTGTTTCCATAATTTAGCAGTTGTAAATTGAGCTGCTATGAACATAGATATTGCTGTGTCACTATAATGCGCTGATTCCAAATCCCCTGGAAAAATGCCCAGGAGAGGAATAGCAGGATCATATGGAGGGCTTATCCCTAGCTTTTTGAGGATTCTCCACACTGCTTTCCAGAGGGGCTGTACCAGTCAGTCTGCAGCTCTACCCACAGTGTGCTAGTGTGCCTATCTCTCCACAGCCCCTCCAGCATCTATTATTGTTTTTTTTCTTCATCTTTGCCATTCTGACTGGCATGAGGTGATATCTTAGTGTAGTTTTCATTTGCATTTCTCTGATTACTAGTGATTTAGAGCACTTTCTCATGTATTCATTGGCTTGATCAATGTCCTCTGTTGAGAAGTTTCTATTTAGCTCTTTGGCCCATTTATTAATTGGGTTGTTTGTGTTTTTGTAGTTAAGATTTTTGAGGATTTTGTAGATTCTGGATATGAGGACCCTGTCGAGGTCCTATGGAAATGGAGAGAAATCAAAAATCTCTACAACGAAAATTATCGGTCATTGAAGAATGAAATCCAAGATGACCTAAGAAGATGGAAAGATGTCTCATGCTCTTTGTTAGGCAGAATTAATATAATAAAAATGGGCATTCTACCAAAAGCACTATATAGATTTAATGCTATCCCTATAAAGATACCTATGTCCTTCTTTGCAGACATGGACAAAGCAATTCTCAAATTCATTTGGAACAATAAGAAACCTAGAATTGCCAAAACACTACTAAGCAAGAAAGATAAAACAGGTGGTTTTTACCATACCAGATTTAAAACTATATTATAGAGCTGTAGTAACAATGACAGCATGGTACTGGTATCAAAATAGGAAAGAAGACCAATGGAATAGAATAGAAGAACCTGAAAGAAACCCTCAAATCATTAAACATCTGATTTTTGACAAAGGGGGACAAAATATTACATGGAGGAGTGACAGCCTCTTCAACAAATGGTGCTGGACAAACTGGACAGCCACTTGCAGAAAGTTGAAATTAGACCCATATCTTTCTCCTTGCACGAGATTCAAATCAAAATGGATCAAGGAGCTAGGAATTAAACCAGCTACCTTGCAACTGATAGAAGACAAATTAGGGCCAACACTTCAGCATTTGGGAGTAGGCGAAGACTTTCTCAACATGTCTCCTAAAGTGAAGGAAGTAAAGTCAAAAATCAGTGAATGGGATGCCATAAAGCTAAAAAGCTTTTGCACTGCCAAGGAAACAATCAAAAGAGTCAAGGGGTTTCCTATGGAAATGGAAGTGTTTTAAGAGCAAAGTGAAGTATGAGATGTTATCCAAAATCAGGGAACAATTCTTAATTCTTTTTTACTCATATCAGCTTTACTTTCCTTGGAATATTTTCTTCATAAGGATTCTAGGACCTTCTTCTTTCCCCATATCTCACAGTGGTGACACCTTCTCAGTCACCTTTGCTAGACTGACTCCTGAAATCTTCCCAACATCTCAACATTAGATCACTTGAGTCCTCAACCTCTTTTCTATTTGCCACATCCTGGATAACATCAGGTTCCATGGCTATAAATACTATCTGATGATCACAAATCATAATCCAATTCCTAATGTCTGCTCTGAAAGCTCGACTCATAAATCCATCTACCTACTTAATACCTCTATGTGGATGTTCAGAACTTTTTAATTCCCTTTCTCATAAATTGCTCTCTACCCTCATTGTATTAGTCAGTTTTCCATTGCTATGACAAAATACTTAGAATAAACAATTTATAAGGAAGAAAAGGTTTATTTTGGCTCATGTTTCAGAGATTTCAATCCACAGACACTTGGACCTGTTGCTTTTGACTTGTGGTGACACAGTACATCATGTAAAGAATGTATACCTGAGGAGACCTATTCTCCTTATGGTTGCCAGGAAGCAAAGAAAGAAGAGATCAACATTCCAGTATCTCTTTTAAGAGCACCACTCCAGTGACTTCACTTCCTTCCAATAGGCCCCACCTTCCAGAAGGTTCATTGTCTTCTAATTGCACTACAGACAGATAACTAAGCCTTGAACACATAGGCCTTTAGGGGTGCATTACAGTTCCAAACCATGGCACCCACCACCACCCCAGTCTTTCTTGTTTTAGTGATAATAACTCCATTCTATAGATGTTTAAACCAAGATGCTTCAGCATCATTCTTGAATCGTTTTTTTTTCTACCCAATGCCACCTTCATATTAGCAAATTTTATTGTCTTTACCATCTATCTTAGCTCAGGCTATTATAACAAATACTGTATTATGTGTGGCTTAAAAAGAAAACATGTATTTCTTATTGTTCTGGCGGTCTGAATGACCAGATTGTCATGCTGGCATGGTTAAGTTCTGCTAAGGAGTCTCTTCCTAGTTACAGATTTCCAATTTGTCCTTTGATCCTCACATGGTAGAAAGATGCCCAGCCAGCGTTCTGTCCTCTTCTTAGAAGGGCAGTAATCTTATGCATGAGGCCTCCACCCTTATGATTTAATTACCTACCAGAGGCCCCACCTCCAACTCCTATCACATCTTGATTAGAATTTCAATATATTAATTTTGCAGGGGGATACAAATAATCAGTCCATTTCCCAGTCTGGATGGATCCAGAATCCAACCATGTGTCACCACCCTCGACAACACTATTGTCCTCTGCCAGGCTATCGGGCCTTCTTACCCACCCTATACCAACCTCATCATAGTGTATTGTCTTTGCATTGAAAAAAGCCGACTGGCTGCTGTGAATTACGTCAATGACTCAGAATACATTTTCAGATCCTTCCCAAAGCCCCCTGGATCTCTGTGCTGCCTTCATCTCTTAGATTCCTCTGCTACTGACTCACTCCACCAGCCACACTACACTGCCCACCTCACAGTTCCAAAACAGCCATGCCCACTCCTGACACATGGTCTTTGTTCTTCCTGTCTCGGAGCCTTCTTCCCACAAATAACAGTGTGGCTCATTCACTTCCTCTCTTCACTCACACCTCCAATCCATTTCCAGCTCAGGAGAGAGGCTTTTCCTATTCACTGTCTTAAAAAAAAAAAAAAAAAAATCACAACTCTCTGTTACTCTCTCTCCTTTCCTATAGTTTTCTTTTTACTGATCATCACTACCTGACAAATCACATATGTGCATGTGTGTGTGTGAGTTAAATGATGTGAAATCAGTGAAATGGTTTTCTGGCATATATTCCAATTTGTTATAAAATAACTAATGGGGGAAGAAAAGAAGGAAGAAGATAAAGGAGGGAGGAAGGAAAGAATGGAAAGAGGGAAGAAACAAGCAGCCAGCCTCTGGTCTCAGTTCGTGCTATTTTGGATTTTCCCTAGCCCACCTTTTTCTGGGATTGATCAAATGATGACCTACAATCTGATTCTCAAAGGAATTGAAAAAATGGATTTTCCCAGAAAGATAACCAGGAGACCTGAGGATTTGATCCGGAGGCTTTGCAGGTGAGAGTAAGCTTCAGTAACCCCTTGTTTTGGATAAAGGGTGAAGGCTTCCAGGTTCTCTTTGTACATATATTTAAATTAGATAGACCTTTCCTTTTTTCAATGTTGCTAAGTTACAGTTAAAGAAAGTGTTTTCTGTTATGCGGTCTAAGTTAGGAATCTGAGTTTACCTCATGTATATAGAATCACAGTACCAATGTATTCTTGGGTTAAAAATAGAATTTTTATTTAATTTATTTGCAACCTTGTTATTTTGAGAGAAAATCAGTAGTGATAAAATACTGTCAAAAGCCTTTGTTCAATCTTTAATTTTTAAAAGATACATTTCTCATCTTATTTTAAATTACCTCAAATTTCTATTTAATATTAAAAATAACTTCTCAGAAAGTGAAGTCATCTAGAGTTTTGGTGAAGTTTCACTTTGTTGCTATTTTTTTTTCTTTTTTTTTTTTTTTTTTTTTTTTTTGTGCTCTTGAACTTTTCTCAAAGCATTGCAATTTAGTAAATTTGGAACAGGAGACCTAGCTGTGGTTGCCAGCAGGAATTCCTGCTTGCTTCTAAGATTCCAGCTTAGATGAAAATGGTTTGCTAAAGCTTTCCCTGGTTTTCTCAGCCGAGTTGGCAAGACAGTACTTACTAAGCATTCATTTACAGCTCATTTAAAGAACTGATATAAATATATTCCTAGCTCTAACTCAACTGTGCCTCCTCCAGGGTGGGCCACGTCCTTTTCATCTGCCTCAATTCAGATTTCTGATCTACAGTGGGAACTTGATGAGTGTTGCTGAATGAATAAATGAAATAAATTCACTCAATAGAATTATTATAAACTGTCTTTAAAAAATATTATTCTTTCAGGCAAAATCCAACAGAAAGACTGGGAAATCTGAAGAATGGAATCAATGACATTAAGAAACACAGGTAAATAGTTACTTCTTTTTGCCAAAAAATATAAAAATTTATAGAACAATGTGGGAATCTTGACAGCTTCTCCTTGATGCAGATTTTTAATTTTTCCTTTCTTTTCTCTCTTCTTGGTTTTACTGGGTGTGGTTACCAAAATTAATCAAGAGATTTTTTTCTAAGCCTGGAAATTCATATTGAGAATTAATGAAGTAATAAACAAGTAACAAAGTCACATCTTCAGGTCGTAGAAATTTAACTTTTTATTCACCACTATTTTCATTACTTTTTATTATGAACTTGGATCATGTGAAGAAATTAAATTTTTTAGCCCTGAATTTTTAAATAAAGTAGGTTATAATCATTGCTGTCTGTATTCAGGAGAATGGGTCAGCTGAATCAGTAGTTAAATAGTACCAACTTAGGATTTTTAACTTTATGGCTGTGCAAAAGTAATATACATTCAATTCAGTAGAAATCTGTGCTGAATTTTAAATTTTGATATTTTCTGGGGATGCAGCTGTATGGCACAATACTCTTTAGTAATTTCTAGCAGTTGCCAGGCACGGTTCCTGGGAGGGCAGCCAATGCTCTATAGTGGACCATGTTGTTAGGCTCTGATATTCAGTAGGTTAGGTAGATTTTGATTTAGAATATTCTCAGCTTATAATGAGCTTGTCAATATGTGACTTCATCATAAGTCATCTGTATTCTCTTTCAGTTTTAATATATGTTTAAATATAAATTTTCTTTGAATACTTCTCCAAGTTCTGAAGCCTCTTGTATTTATTGTTTTGGTGAAGAACATGGATTCACACAGAACCTGGAGCTTAAGGTTCTGCTTGTGCTGTAATCTAACATGCCCCTTTCCAGTTCTGTGGATTTCTAAAAATGGCTTTTGGAGCCATTGATAATTTCCTAAAGACATCATCTCTGATTTGATTAAATATTCAAATGGGGCCCTTGAAGCCTTTAAGATTTTTGTTTATTAAGTCAGTGCCTGGCTAAGTCCTGCAATCTTCAGGATGTTTTCACTTTGCTTATGATTTATAGATAGAAAAATATCACTTATAAAATACATTGATAGTACTAAAATCCGAGAATTTCATTACTGAAAACCTTTGAAATGCACTGTGGTCAGTGTTAGAAATGGTTAAAAATGAAAATGGCCCTCAATCATTTATTACTTTGTGGATCTTTCTTTTTTTGTTTTTTGGGTTTTTTGTTTGTTTGTTTGTTTGTACTGGGGAGTGAACCCAGGGCCTTGTGAATGCTCAGCACACACTATACTCCCTACTGAACGATACCCCCAAGCCTTCTACAGATATTTTTGCTGAACAACTAGGGGCACATATCAACACAGCATGAAAATAAAGGGAGAGATGTGTCTGCCAAGAAATAGAAACACTATTCATTTTCCTAAATAGTAGCAGTACAGCTTTAAAAAAAAATCCCTAAGCTGCCAGACTTGCTCTATGTATTCATGAATTTACTTGAAATAAAGCCATGCATTCAACATTGTAAACTCATATCAAGCTCTGCCTTAGAGATGTATTAAGAGGAAAGTGAGGGAGGGATAGAAAAACAGAGAGGGAGAAATAAGACAGAGAAGCGTGTGGATTTTATGGACATCAAAATGCCGTAGTGTTTTAACGTTCTTTGTTGTCCTTTGCACTGCGGTCAGGTGTAAAGCTCATTATGTGTCATGGATTCCCATTTATCTTCTTCCTGCACTACGTGCTGTTATCACAGTTTCTTTCTCATTACACAATGACACATCAACACACAGTTCACATTGAGGAAACAAGTATCCCGTCAATTAAAGTGATTCTTCCAGTGTATTTCCTCCCTTTCTCTCATTAAAGATCTTCATGTTTAGCTCTGGGGTAGTTGCGAAACAGAAATGATGTCATTGTTAACAGGCCGCAGCTTTATCTTTTCCTTATTTACCCAAGGCTCATTTAAATGTAGCTGTCAAATTGTGATTGGATGCTCATGCACATTGATGGTAGAGAAGTTCCTCCTATAGGCATGCAAATAAAGAATTCTGAATTTGCTTCCTTGTAGGGATTAATTTGTCTGTTCTTCTTAAGAGGCAGCATTGTCTTTGCTGTGATTAGATGCAGAGTCACAGTGTAGGATGTAGGACAGAGTTGGCTAATAAGATACACCAGGTTTACACAGTGCTCTCTGGTGAGACCAGAGGGCTCAAAACCATGATTTATTTCATTTGATATTTCCGTTTTCATGGTAGTTTTTTTTTTTAAAGAAAGTTTAGGAGGAAAAAAAGATCTCTGTATTTCTCTCCAATGAAAGTGTTTTCAGCCTTCCCCAAGTCTCCATGGTATTTAGCTTTTCTCCCCAGCATATTCTTAAAATTAAAAAAACAAAATCTATAGTTTGGCATTAGATTTGCTTACTCTTCTCTAAAGTACACTTTTCTTGTTCTTAGAAATGTATTCGCCTTAGCTTTTTATGTAAACACAATGGAGTTAAACATGGCATATGTGTTGGTACATTCTGTGTTAAATCATCTTTACTAAACTTGGAATTGGACTAGGAAATACAGTCAAGTTCTGAACCAAATCAACCAGGGATAAAGAGGGACTGAGAAAAGTATGTCTTCTGATTTGGCTGATTAGAAGAATGTGAGAGCTTCCCAAGTCCCCGCCTTCAGTCTCCTTCCCCCACTCTATCACCACATTGCCCAACCTGGTCCCTTGTGGTCCTTTGCCACATAGCTGGAATTATGTTTTGAAAACTGGATTGCAGCATTCCCTTAGAACCTTGCAATGGCTTCCCAGCACACTGAAAATTCCTGATTCTTTACCTTGCGCTAAAACACACTAATATGATCTGGCCTCTGGCTGTTTCTAAAATGCTTTTTCTTTTTTTCATTTTCCCTGCACTCACCATATTCCAGCTGGAAGGTCCTTCCCAAAGATCTTTTGTGGCTTCACCCTTCCCTTTGTTCTGGTTTTAATTCTAATATCACTTCTTAAAATGCCTCTCCAGCTGAAAGCAACTCCTCCTAATATTCCCATTCCAGCCATCATCCCCACTTTATTCTCTTTACGCATTTAGTACTTATTAGTATCTAAAATTAATTTAAGAATTCATATTGTTTGCTTTTTGTCTGTCCCCTCCCACTAAAATAGAAACATCTTAAAAGTAGGGTCTTTGTCCTTTCTGGTGCCAAAAAAGGGAGCAAACTGGCTCTCTTGTAAATATTAGTTGGCTGCTACACTGACAGGGTCCCAACAGAAAACGTTGGTGGATATACAATAATAGTATTCCATGTTCTTTATAAGATCCTGAGAGATGCAGCAGATTATGTTCAACGGAAGCAAGAACCTCAGACTTCCGGTGTTTTATTTCTAGTTCATCAAGCTTGATATATATGCTAGAGACCAGAGCAGTGATTTAAGATTAATAACACAGAAGCAATAAGTGAAAGAACTTTATCTCGACATCTGCTTATTCCCTAATTTTCACAGATGACTGCAAAACACTTCCTTATCTGGGAAATTTATAGATACATATTATTGGACATGCTCACCCAGCAAAGAGATCCCTGGTAGCTGAGACAAGAGATTTCATTAGGAAAGGCAGCAAGGTGGCTGTTCTCGCGACTGGAGGGCAGCAGCTAGATGGCTGAGAGCAGGGATATTTATACAGATTTAGGCAGGAAGAGTGCTTGGGCGGGAAATTTGAAATTGGGCCATCAGGAACAAAGGAATTGTTACTGCAGCTGCGCCAAGAAACATTGACTACGTATGGAAACTGGTGTAGGGAGGTGGTCAGCTTCCGATGGGTAATTATGTGGTGGAAGGAATTTCAGCGATGCTGTGGGGGGTGGGGGAGCCTCTGAAGGTCATGCTTTGTGAAAGAGGAATTTGTATTTTCCGGGAAATAGAAACCTAAGTCTGTGCATCTAAATGTGGCCATCATAACTGACAGTTATCTAACACATATCACCAGGAGCATCGCCACAATGACACTGTGACGTTATAATACATGATAGCAGGATCTTCTGCACAGAGTTATTTAGTCATTTGATAAACATTGATTGAGCCTCTGCTTTGTGCCAAGTGCTGCTCTAAATATTAGGTCCACAAACGGAAAGGAAATAAATGAAAATGCCTGCGCTTGTGGGGCTTATGTTCTAGTAGAGGGGGTAGAAAATCAGATAAGCAAGTCAAGGAGTTTATCGGTAGCAAATGCTAAAGAGGACAATTAAAGCAGGGAAGGAGAAGCGCTGGGTGGGGAGGAGTGAGAGCAGTTGCAGTTTTAGGCTGGATGGCTGAAGAAGGCCTCACTGAGAGGACAGCCTTTGAGATATTGAGGGAGTGAACCATGTGAAAACCTGGAGAAAAACAATCCAGCTTTGCATGCAAAGGTCATAAAGAGTGGGAGCATCCCTGACTTCTTAGAAGAATGATAAGGAGATAAGTGAGCGTGAGCAGGAGGAATACAAAAAGAAAAGTAGGATAGCGGTAATATAGGGGAATGGCAGTGGTGGAAGGGGTAATTTTGTAAGGTCTTATAGGTTACAGTAAGATGTGGTAAATACTACCTTTCACAATGAGTGAGGTGGAAGAAGACCCTGGATAATTTTGAGCAAAGGTGTCATGTGACCTGACATGTATTAAATAATCACTCTTGCTCCTGGGTTGTTTGCTAAGGTCAAAAGCAGAGCTTCCCATTCTTAGAGTAAAAGTTTGGAGGATTGGTCATATACCTAATACTTTATATATATATATATATATATTTAATGAAAGAGAGAGGGAGAGAGTGAGAAAGAGAAAGAGAGAATCAATTTTATTTATTTTTTCTTTTCTTCTGGCCTTTGTTTCTCTAACACTTAGTTGGTGCTGGGGTTTGAACCCAGGTATTCAAGTATGCACACTCCAACCACTCTCCAGCCCCAATACAGATATATTTTGAAGGCAGCACTAACCAGCTACATTGAACTCAGGGTCCCATGCTTTCAAACTTAGGTAGAATGTGAGAAAGAACAACTCCAATGTCTTTGATTTGAGCCACTGAAAGGGTTGAGTCAAGTTTGGTAGAGAAAATTTGGACCCCAGTGTTATGGTTTAAATGTAAGGTGTCTCCCCAAAACATGAGTTTAGAGAAGAAAAAGTTTATTTTGCACTCATGTTTTGGGGAGACACCTTACATCTAAACTAAACCATGCAAGAAAGTACAGAGGCGAAATGATTGGGTTATAAGAACCTTAATCTAATCAGTACATCAATCCACTTCAATCCAGCTGACTAGATTAAATGGGTGGTAACTGTGGGTAAGTAGGGGGTGCCTAGAGGTATCACTGGAGGTGAGCCTTTGGGGTGCATATATTGTTTTGAGTGAGTGGAGTAGTCTTTCTGCTTACTGATTGTCATATACTTAGCTGCCTTCCTCCACCTCACCCTTCCACCATATTGTTCTTCCTCACCTAAGGCTCATTGAGTTGAATGACATCTCTGAAACCATGAGCACCAAATAAACTTTTCCTTCTCTAAAAGTTTTTTGGTCACAGCAATGAAAAAGCTAACTAAAATACCCAGTTTGGACCTGATTTTTGTTAATGCCCATTTGACATCCAGATGGAAGGTGATAAATAGCAGTCACAGATGATAGCTTTTTATACCAATGGGGAGGTAAAATCTTGGTTGGAAATAGAAATTTTGGAGTAACCAATCTGTAAATGCCATTTAAAGCCTTGAGAATGAGATTACCTGACTAATGAGAGTAGTTGAAAAGAGCAGAGTTCTAAGGACTCTTGGTGAGCAAAGTTGGTGCTCACCAACTTCATAAGCAAAACAGTGGAAGAGGCAGGAAAGCACTCAAGAAGGTAGGAAGAAAACCTGGATAACAGCATATACCGGAAGTTAAGTGAAGAAAGAGTTTCAGGGGGTTGATAGTGATGAATTATGGTAAAAGCTACTAGTAGATCAAGGAAGATGAAAACTGAGAATCCAGGTGATTCAATGGAGTGGAGGGAATGAAACCTGTTTCTGGTGTGGTCAGGAGAAAACAGAGTTTTCATTGATCTTCCTCTAATTAAAGGAGAGAGATGGAATGGGAGTAGGAGGGAAACTGAGGTCAGGGGAGAGTGTTGTGTTCTAGAGAGCAAAATGACAATCTAACAAAGAAAAAGATTCAGGAGAGAGGAGAATTTCAGGAGTATGTCTTTGAGTAAAAAAGAGGCAATGAATTCCAGTATACAGTGGAAGAACTGACCTTAGCTAGAAGCAAAGGCACAGGAAAGAAGCTAACACAGGATATGGATATGTGAGCAGATAGGCCAGTGGCAGTATGGAAGGCATTTTTTTTTCTTCAGTTCTCTCATTAAAATAAGAAGCAAGTTTATCAGGAGAAGGGGAACAAGAGTCTGGCAGTTTGGAGGGAGTATAACGGGAATCTGGATGATCATTGGACAGCATTAATTTCCCACTTGCATTTAACGTGAGCCCAGACAACCAGCATGGTGGTGTGATTTTCCTCTGGCTGCTTGTAGCTGCACTGTTACGGGCAGAGAGCTGGACCAAAAGGGATTGATGAGTACTATTCCCCTTCTCGATTCTCAGGTGGTTAAATGGTTTTAACTGGGAAGGACTGAAAGCACGGAATCTTCCATCGCCCTTACGAAGAGAGGTATGGTATTTTCTATATTACGTTCTTAATATTTTTCTGGGGATTTATTTTTGTAAACTGATTTTGGGGGGGTGTGTGCATACATACACATATATTATGTACCACATGCATAATAATTCAGGCGATTTTTAACAGTTTTTTTTAATTAACTGAAAATGACAGTCATTTTGATTAGAGGGATTATATTATGTTGCCTGTTTGATGAGCATTAGCTGTCCTCTCAGGAACTGTTTACATGTCAGTGCCACAAAAGTCCCAGGATACTCAGTGTTCATCAGGCTGACAGATGAAATATCTTTTATTTATTAGTTACCTTTAGAAATTTATAATATGTTTAAATCATCTGATACTGCATGCTATTAAAAATGTAATTATAACTGAAGAGACATTTGTGCTATCACAGAAATTTCTGTTGTCCCCCAATAAATTAAAATTTAAGCCCTTAAAGAATGATCCAGAAAGATAAATAATAAAGCTTAATAGCATAAAACCATTTTATATTAAGATGAATTTTATAAGGAAAATGAAATTGCAAATGTAGGGAGGAAAAAAGAGTATTAGTAACGTTTCTGACATTTTTAAATGGCTTATGGGTATCAAATCTGAATGATCTTTAGAGTATAGTAGATATTTTTAAAGGATTAAAGTAGCAATATCTTATTTTAAAAAGTCAATATTTACAACATACTAGAAACTGCATTCTCCACAACTAAAACTTACATGATGGGCTAGAGTGGTGGCTGAGCGGTTTCAGTGCTTGCCTGGCATGCGTGAGGATGTGGACTGGATCCCCAGGACCTCATACACAATGATGTGTTGTAGCAATGAAAGCCACATGAAAAACTGAAGAAAACTGATTCTCTCTCTCTCACTGTCCCTCTCTCAAAAACATAAAAAAATAAAAAAACTTACATGAGCCAGGCATGGAGGTGCATACCTATAATCACAGTAGCTTGGGAGGCTGAGGTAAGAGGATCAAGAGTTCAAAGCCAGCCTCAGCAACTCAGCAAGGCCCTAAGCAAATGGACAAGACCCTGTTTCAATATGCATATATAGGCTGTGGACATGGCTCAGTGGTTAAACACACCTGGATTCAATTCAATCATCGCTGGTACCAAAAATTTAAAATAAATAAATAAACTTACATGACAAATTTAGATTTCATTGTGCAAATGTGCAAAGAGAGACATAGACCTTCACAACTGTTTCAGAGAGCACACTAGTGAAAAGATACCAGGGTACTGACCTGGATAAGTTATTCTTCTGCCCTAGTCAGCTGATGTTCTGCTTTCTCTAGTAACTGCACTGTCTAATAAGGAGATCAGTAGCTACAGGCAGTGACTGAATCACGTGACCTGCTGAATGCTTTTCCTCTCCTAGCCCCAACATTTTAAGATGATCATTAGCAGTATTTTTAATGATATTTAAACTTGATTGTTCAATTAGGCACTATGCACATTTGTTTGAAAACAAAGACTTAAAAACTACCAATTAGTAAAATAATTTAATACCAGAGACATTTCATTCCTTCAACAGGGTCACTAATGTTTTGAATGCCCTTTGGCATCTGGATACTTCATAGAGATGAATTAGTCATATAAAATTCAAGATTGGTGAGACATTTACAAAGTAGAAGAAAGGCTCTAACAAATTTTGACTTTTAAATTTTTGCTTTCAAAATATTCTTCAATTTGATAAAAAAAATCATAGATATTATTTGTTACCTTTTAGAAAAGAGCTTTTCATGCCTAGTGGCTTCTAATAAATGTAATCCAGTGACTAAATCATTTACTTCTAAAAGGGAGGTCTCAGGAGGTTTAGACTGTGACTTAATAGTAAATACTTGGCCCCTATTTTCCTAATGTGTTATTTATAAGTGGTTATTTATGGTATGGAAACAGTATTCAGATAGAAAAAGCATTACCCTATGTGATGGCATGCTCAGTCAACATTATCCTCACCTTTGCCTTACTCCTTTCTGTATTAGCTCAGTGGACCCATAGATCACAGCTACTTTGACAAGTACCCTCCTGAAAAAGGAGTGCCTCCAGATGAGCTGTCTGGCTGGGATAAAGACTTCTAACGGAAGAAAAGATGATTACTGCCTATACACTACAGAAGAGGACTATAAGGATCAATAATCCTACACTGATTATTTCTCTTTTCAGAGTTTTACAGTATCTTTTGGAAGATTGTTAGGGAAAAGAAATCGCTGTGCAGGAGGTGGAGGAGAGTGGTACGGATGTGGTTCTGAATTATAATGTCTCATTTAGATGCTGTGAATTATTCATGTATTCCTTTCCACGCTTGTGTCAAATGTTGAAGGCAAATCCCTCCCTTTCCACAATCAGAACCATTTTTGTTGAAGTTGAATAGTGTTTTGCTCCTTCCCAATCATACTCTCCTCTTCGGAGTCCTAATACAGTTTAACCAGGGTCTTGCCCTTGAGCAACAAAGTTCTGCATATAGGAGGGAAAATGTGAGTGAATTTTGGAAGATTCCCCCAGCACTCAACAACTCCACATTAGGCATTATGACATCTAAAAAAGGTGTTTTGCAAAAATCTTGGTAATCATAGAAGCTCTTGACTTTCATCTGCTTTCGGTCTAGAAGTACATGAATGTGCTTCTGATATGCATGGGGAAAGGGGAGTTTGAGTATTTAAGTATGAGAGAATGATGCCTCTTACTAAATAAATGAGTCAATTAATCCAATCAGGAAATTATATTATACTGGGAAACAAAAAAAATATAAATAAAGCAAAAACTGGTTTTCTTTCTCCTGTAACCTGCTGTGATACCTCAGAAATTTTCAAAAACCTTACTAAAAGTGGTTATAATGTATGGTTAAATGAGGGCATTTGGAAAAGTTTTATCTTATCTGAAAGAACAAAATCATGAAAGCTTTTCCTCCCTGTTAGAGAGAAAGAAGAATAAATTCCAATAGGTAAGGTTGCTGACTCTTTGAAACTCTGAGCTATTTTGGTTAATCTGTCAGTGTTGCTATTAATAAACAAAGAAAAAGGATAGAATGGCCACCATTAATTTTTAATGAGAAACCTATTAGCAAATGTTGATGCTTTGTAATCTCTGAGCAGTTAATGACTCTTTTTCTAAAGATATTTGAGTCCTAGATGTGTTTATAATTCCAACGCATGCCATTGGAGAAGTCATAGGATTTTAGAAGAAAAAGAGCACCCAGTGCTTGTTTTGGTGGCTCTCACCTGTAACCCCAGTGACTTAGGAGGCTGAGGCAGAGGACTGCAAGTCCAAGGCCAGCCTCAGCAATTCAGCAAGACCTTGTCCCCACCAACTAAAAAAAAAAGTTTGTGTATAGAAGAGGGACATTGTCTCAAAATAAAATAAAAAAGGACTGGGGATGTAGCTCAATGGTAGAATTCCTGTGTTCAATCGGTAGTACTACAAAAACAAAGCAAAACAAAACAAAATAATACCCAGCACCTATTCGAATAATGAATAGGATACTTTTAATATTGCTGGATACTAGTAGTACCTAAGAACATTACTAGCGAGTGAATGTTTATAGGTATTGACCATGATCACTTTACTACCTGTTTCCAAAACGGATGGAAACATCTCTGTATGTTTATTTTTTTTTTCATTTTAAGTCTGGCAGAGTGAAAATGATGCCCAAATTCCAACATTATTCAAGCTTCTGGTTATATTTTTATATGATAATAGTGTATGTGAAAAACAACCTCCACCCATTCAGCACACATATTTCACCATCCAGAGAAAGTCAGTTACATGCTTCCTGAAGACTTCAACCCTGTGAGGCCCAACTAAGAAAGTGCATCCTTAACAAATCAAATTTCCACACTTAGAGTCCTTTTGCTGAACCAAAGAGTTTTTGTTTCCTGGAATAGTATTTTTAAAGATTATGTATTGTACATAGAAGAACCATTTTTAATAGGATTGACATAACCTGCTTAAAGAATTTCTAAAAATTTTTAAATATTTTTATTTGCATTTGATTTGTATGTACTATATGTTTTTCCATGTATATATTTTAAAATTGCCAACATATACAGGTAGGAAATTTATGTATTGGATGAATATTAAAACTGTACAGTTATAATAGCAATGATATTCTCAAAGGAGATAAAATAGTTATAACATTAAAAACCCTACGTATATAGAGATAAAAGCCTGTAAGAGTACTACAGGTTTATTTTGCCTGTAATTGGCCATATCATATGTAATCCTCACATGTGATTTTATTGTGTTTTCTTTAGAGTATTTTATGAAGATGAGGATGTGAGAGGTTGCACCATCCTATAATCCCTACTCCCCTATTTCCTAGCTGGGTGACCCTGGGAAAGTATTTACTGTATTGAGTACTAACTTTCTCACTTGTAGAAAAAGGCACTTGTACTGTCTGCTTTAGAAGTTTGCTTTGGGGATTAAAAAAAGGTATGTAGAGAATCCTTTACCGGGTGTATCTGTGAAATAATCAATGTTGCATTGATGGGAGCTATCATTACTATCTCTGTGAAACTTAAAGGGGCCTTAATAACCAGTTAGTCCTGAACCTGATGCATCATTGGTGTTTATATGCAAAATTGTACCAATTAAATCCAGTATCTGTCCTTTCTTTTTCTTTGAAATCATGAAGTAAAGATGGTTTTTAAACCTCAGTGTATAAAATAGTTAATCCTTACCAAAATGAAATACTTTATTAAGCTGACGTAAATTTTAATTTTTATAAGTTAAAGACACACAGCCACAGGTAAATATAGAAGATTATTACCATGTACAAACTCGTATTCCTAATCATTGAATCATTCCTAATCTATCTTTTCTAGGTAACTTCTTCCATGTGGGAACAACTTTTCATAATTGTAGTTTCTTGATCTTTTCTCTGAATATTGAAATGTCTGGAGGGAAGAGAAAGTAGTAATGAAAAATAAGAGATTTACAGTTAAAAAAAAAAGATCTGGGTTTGAATTCCAGCTCTGCCCAGATCTGCATGACTTTGAATAATAAACAACATCTTTATTCTTCTGTAATTTGGAAACATACTTTTAAAGTTTTGGAACATTGGACCAGAAGATTCTTAGTAGCAGGTCTGATAACGATCATCTAGAAATGTATGTACACAGGCATTTCTTTAGGCACAAGAATAAATAATTGTTTTCTATTGCCAGACATTGTACGAGGAATGCTTACATCTACTATCTCTTCGCATAAGATTCTAAAATAATTACAAATGCCCTGCTGGTTTACTGCTCCAAAGCTAAATTCGCGCCTCAGATATTCATTTCATTCACAGTTTAGCTGTGATGTTTTTGCTGACTTTGTCCCACATACTATGACTGTAGCCCAAACTACCCTTAGTTGCTTAGAACAGCACTTCTCTTATTTTTCTGGTCCTTTGGGTGAGGAGGCAAGGATGCTTTATCACACTGTACGGCGATATCTGGGGCATCAAGTAGAAAGACTTAAATATGGGGTCTGTCTCAATTGCTGGGAGCTAGAGCAACCCAAAGACTTGTTCACCTACATATTTTGTGCCTGGGCTGGGACTTCTCAAAGGTAAGGACTGCAGCCTGATGGCCTACACATGTCCTCTCCATGGCTCCATGGATTGGATCTGACCTCATGGCCTCCTTAGTATAGTCAGACTCCTTCCATAGCAGCATAAGGCTACAAGAACAAGTACTCTGACCAATAAAGACAGAAGTTCTGTCCTGTAAGAATTACCCCTTCAGGTCATAAAACATCATTTCTGCCATACTCTGTTGGGAGAAACATAAGTCCACCCAGATTGGAAGGAAGAGAATATAGGCTGAACTTCTTAGTGAAGAGAATTTCAAAGAACTAGCAAGCAAGTGTTAAAACTGCCACAGACCACTTTCTGGCCACACATTGCTTACATTGCTATGATCTGCAAAACAAATCCATTCCATCCCAGGAGCCTCTCTAAAGCATCATCAGGCTCAAACCAGAGGTTCCAAATCTTGTCCCCTAAATCCACCTTGGATATAAATGATGCTCCTTTGGTGTCATTCCTTGGCTATATTCTCTTAGGTCTGAAAGCTTTTGATATGGACAAACAACTCTTCTGCCCTGCCACTTACAACACTGGTGAAAGGAACAGTGGATAATTGCAGCAGATCCTTGCATTTGTAACCCAGGAAACAGAGGCGCAAAGCAGCCACTAACCTGTGGTTAATTCTGAAGTCTGGCCTGACACTTGTTCCCATTTCTCTGCTTAGGGCTCAGATCTGTGAATTGTTCATCACAGCTCTTGGCTCCATCATCTAGAACCTTGACTCCACTTTTAGAACCGTTCTTCCTCTTCTATAAGGGTGAGCCAGTATTTGAAACTGAGCAGCCCCCTTAGTCTCTCCTGGATGATAGAACATTCTTTCCAGTTTGCCTGTCTCGTGTTTTTATTCCATGTGGATAACATGTTGTGAATTTTCTTTTAACATGTTGTGAATTTGCTATGAATGAATTCATAATCCACTCCATTAGTCATAAGTCAGAGTCACAAATCTTTTCCTCAAAAATGCTGTGAGAAAATTCTCCTAAGATTCTTAGAAGTCCTACTTTTTTATTTTTTTAAGAGCGAGTCTACATGGCATTATGAAGTTTCAAAGGTCTGTTCGGGAGGGTGTGGTAGAAAGCTTCAAAGATGACTTCCAATGATCCTTGCTTATGGTATCCATGCCCTTTGTAATCCCCCTCCCTTGAGTGCTAGCTGGACCTAATATCTTCCTTCCAACAAGTAAATTGTGATAAAAGTGGTGGATGTCACTTCCCAGAATAGGTTACAAAGTCACTCTGTTTCTGTACTTCCATCTAAGTTGGTAGAGAAAGAACATAAAGTTAGTGGAAGCAAGAATGAAGTAGACGCAAGAGAAAAACATTGAATTCTTATTGCGACAGACCAGAACCTATCGATTCAAATGAAGCCTACATCTATCTTTCGTGTTTGTTACCTGTAGTTAACAGGTGGCCAGTGGGATGAGCTAGTACCTTCACATGCCTGGTTTAGGATTTGAAGATGCTAAAGGAGAAATTTGGCTGGAGCTGGAAAAGTCATAGGCCTGGCTGTTGCTCTTCACTAACAAGAGGAGCCCTCAGATCACTAACAATGTGTATGAGCTACAGCAGTGCCCGGTCTTATACCAACCCCCAGAGTGCCAATATGGCTGCTTTTGCAGAGCACAGGATTGTACACCTGTAATCTCAGGGACTCAACACCAGAGGCTAAGGCAGAAATACTGCAAGTTGGAGGCTACTTAAAAAGACTCAGCAACTTAAAAAGACTCTGTGTCAAAATAATTAATAATATTAACAAAAAAGACTGAGGATGTATCTCAGTGGTAGAGCACCCTGGGTTCAATAACTAGTACTGCAAAATAATAATAATAATAATAATAATAATAATAATAATAATAATAAATAATGTAAATACTTTTCATGCCTCTGCCTTACAGATATTATACAAAATTCTTTCATGGAATGGCCTAGCTCAAAACCTACAAGACAGGAATTGTGGGAAATATATTTCTGATGTAGCTAAACTGACAATACAAATTTGCTCAGTTTTGAAACCAGTAAAATATATAACAATAATTCTTATTAGTATTTAGTTTAAATCTTTAAGCAATGAGATTTTCCTTTTTTTCTTTCAACCCAATATTTATCAAAATGTATTTAGGACAAGTCACATGGATGAGTAAAATGTAACAATAATAATTTATCTCATGAAATTTATAGGTAATCTCTAAACTGTATTAGAGCAGGAACATTTACAACCATAGAAGACATAAAAAGGGTATTTTTAAAAAATGTAATTGTTGTTAAATTAAAAATGGTACAATGAAAAGTAACATGAAATTTGTTTTGGTAAGTATAAATTTCCACAGTGAGGAAAATAATTGACTTGCGTGGGGTGGGGGAAAGAAGAAGAAAATACCACGTGATAAAGAAAGAACACTGGCCATTCACCATCCCTGGAATCCAAGTAGAGCAAATAGGGCTCCTTCTCTAGCTAGGTGGGAGAAAGCTAGGTGTTATACCAGAATACAAGTTGACGAGGGGCCAGGATCTAATCCTGCTATTTAAATTTCGAGTAGATCCTCAGAATGTAAATGGACCATAAAATGCAAGATCTGGAACATTGCCTCTACATGCAGCTTAGACAGCCCTTTTAATGTTTTGTGTTCAGTTTTACATTTAGGAAGGGTAGTCAAAATATTAAAGTATGCCAAGGAATACTTAAAAAATAGATTCATGAGTCAAAGTTAAAGAAAGTCCAAAAATATTTTAAATATTTTTTTCTTTTGGGGGGCTCTTAAAACCAAAGGGATTAAGGAGTACCTCTTATTCAAATACCTAATGAATATGAAGAAAACTATGCAATGCATGTCTTAATTGATTCATTCATTCATTATTAATTGAGCATTTAAATTCCAGCCATTGTTTAGCTGCTGAGAACAGAGCAGAGACAAAAAACACAGTCCTAGTATACACTCACATTTCTTAGACAACTGGGTTAACAGTGATGATCTCCATGTAGTATGATCATGAATACTTTTATCAATCTCTATTTTCTAAGTTTTATGCAGTGAATTTATATTTCGCAATAAAGACCGAAACCTGCTTTAAAAAGTAAATTTGAATCAGAGGGGTAGCCTAGCTATCAGAAAGATCATTGGGGAAAAATAAAACGACTGTTAAACATGTATAAATTTCACTCCATCAAATCAGTTCACAAGCATCAGACTGCCATAATCTCTCTTGGGCCTTTACAGCAGTAAGTACCTTTAATTGAATCTTTGAGTTGAATTTTTATAGAATTTCTGAAGACTCTGTTTCCATGTAAGAATGCAAATTAAGTTTTCCACTTCATAGCAGTAGATGATTTGCTTCTTCAGATACTTTTGGTTGCTTAAAAAAAATGTAGTTCTGTTTCTGCCACATTTCTTATGCCTTGTTCCTCCACCTTCTCCTTCAGGCTTAGGCAGAGTATCTCCTGACAACAAATTGTTTTGCTAAATACATATGAATGAATTAGTTGATTAATTCACTGCTTGATTCTCTCAACTAATATTTGTGTAACGAGTCTGTACCAGGCACAGTTTCAGATGCTAGTACTAAGCAGTGACTCACATAGGCATCCACAGTAAGCATATATTCTGGTTAGGAGAGATTTACAGTAAATCTTTCAACAAAGGTACACTCAACATAAAATCTGCACATAGAAAAAAATAAGCAGTGTTATGGTTTGGATATGAGGAGCAGTGACTAGCATATGCCTCTGCAATAAGCATATACTCTGATTGTAAGAGATTTGCAGTAAATCTTTAAACAAAGATAAGTTCAACGTAAAATTAGCGCACAGAAAAAATTAAGTAGTGCTATGGTTTGGATATGAGGTGTCCACCCGAAGCTCCTTTGTTAATGCAGGAATATTCAGAAGTGAACTGTTTGGATTGGGAGATTTGTAGCCCGATCAGTCAGTCCATCCTAGGTTGAATTGGTTGGCAACTGTAGGCAGGTGGGTCATGGCTGCAGGAGGGTCACTGGGGAGCATGCCCTGGAAGGGTTCATCTCCCTGTAGCCCCTTCCTCTCTCTCTCTGCTTCCTGGCCACCATGAGGTGAGCAGTACTTCTCCACCATGCCCTTCCACCATAGTGCCTTACCTTGGGCCCAGAGCAATGGACTCAGTTGACCATGTGAGTCAGAATAAACTTTCCCAGCTCTAAGTTGTTCTTGTCTGGTGTTTTGGTCACAGAGATGCAAAACTGACTAACACAAATATATCTGTAGCTTATTTCATTCTTCTTTGAGCTTCCACCTCCTAGCTAGTGGGGGATTAGGGAGGAGAGAGAATTAAAAGTCTCATCCAGTTTAAATTTGATCCAATGAACACCATGAACACTTCCTCCAGGGAAGTGGTTCTCAAATTTTGTTGGGTATCAAAAATTTTCAGGGAAGTTGATTCACATATCAAAGCCAGGGATGGGGGGCATTCCACTTGGAGAATCCTACATTTCTGTGGACTTTATTGACAATTCAGGTGGTTCTGCTTAACCTCAAATTATGAGAATCATGACTTCTAGTCCTTCTTAGATAAAAACGCTCAGGCTGTATTTAGCATTTCATGTAATTTTATCCTTTCCCAAGATGTAAGGCGCTAAGGCAAGATGTCTACTTGGTTGCTGTTTGGCAGATGTTTTCAGTCACATTCGATTATTGGAAAAGCTCATCATTTGTCGACTCTGGTTGGGACTTGGCATGAGGCCTTCCTCAGTGGCTTAGATTCCCGTTGTTTTTTGCTGACACTAGAGACAGCTAGGGTTTGACGTTGGTTTTCATCTCTACCTGAGATGTGCTTTGCAGAATCCACTCCAAAGCCACCTGCTCCCTACTAAGGTAACCTCACTTGATCATCTTCTACCAGAACTTCAGAGTTACAGGTTCTCTTTTCACCTCATAGCAGCCACTGGGATTTATGATAACTAAGCTCAAGGCTTCCTACTGCCCAGTTGTACAGTGACCCCAAGTTTACTCTACTGCTGTTTACTCCAGGGAAGCCCATGAGGAACCCCAGAATAGGAAAGAGGGGTTTTCTTTCCCTCCCTTTTCTGCCATAGTTCCTTGAAAGGCAAATTCCTCTTTTTTATGTTCAGTCTGGACTTCCCTTCCAACCTAAAACTCTATGATCTTTTCCAGAAACCCTGATCATCTAAAAGCTAAAGAAGGAGATACAGGAATTTAGATAATACTCTCCTGGGACCAAAGCTTGGCCTTTGAATTTCAAAAGCTTAATGTCCCCTAAGACTTTCTTAGGGCAACCCTACTGCAATTAATCCTAGCTGGCAGGTAGATGATCTGGAAAAGAACCAAGATTTATTCTCAGAAAGAAAAAAAAAAAACAAGATCATGTTAATGACTTAAAGAGAATTATTTCTCCTTTGCAAAAATAAATAAGTCAGAGACTTTCATCACAGTGATAAATGCTATAATACAATTAAGCAGGATCTTAGGATAGAGTGCGGCCAAGGAGCAGTGGACAATTTAAATAAATGGTAAGGAAATGCCTCCCCAGGTAGAAGACATTTGAGCTGAGACCTGAATAGTGAGAAGGAAATAGGCTTGAGATAGTCTAGGAAAAAGTAGTCCAGGCGGGAAATCAAATGCAAAAGCAGCAGGCCATTAATGAATTTGGCATGTTGCAGAAAGAGAAAGGAGACTTTTAAGTTTCCAGAACAGTGAGATTTCAGAAAGGTAGACAGGTCATTATTGTGAGTCTTGAAGGCCACAGTAAAGAGTTTGGTTTTTAGCCTAAATGAAATATGAATATGTTTGATCTTTTTTTAGGGGGGAGAGCAGAAGAATTTGATCTGATTCATATTTTCCAATGATTACTCTGGTGGCTCTACTTTGATGCATGGATAAGGGAATAAAGGAGACAGGCAGAACAGTTAGCAAGCAGTTGAGTTACTTAATTCAGGGGAAAACCGTTGAGGGCAGGCTCAACTGGAACATTGAGTGTGTCATGCACATAGTGGGCAGATTGGGGCTATGCTTGGAGACAGTGGAGACAGGATTGGAAGTGAGGGAAAGAGGATAGAAGAGAGAACGATTCTTGGGGTTCTCAAAGTTCTAGGTGAGTAATTTTATGTATATGTACATATACATACACAAATACAAGTATGTGCATATATTACATATGTATGTGTATACGTGTGTGTGCATGTGTTATAAAATACCCTTTCTTCTTCTAATAACAGCGGGCAGACTGTGGTTTCAGTTCTTTTCAGTTAGGGTTGCCAGATATTGGTGATGACAACTGTTCAAGGTTAAAAAGAAAGGAAGAAAAATCTGCTTTTAAGCTCTTCCCTGGCAGGCAGCCTGCTAATGCTTTTTACGTCTTACCTTGCTTCATATTTTTGCTTCAGCTTAGCGCGGGTATTATTTCTACCAGTTAATAGATGAGGATACTTGACCCAGGAGGAAAATTTGACCAACAAACTTCAAAATTTTTTTGAATTAATTTTTTTAAAGAGAGTGGGACAGAGAGAGAGAGAGAGAGAGAGAGAGAATGAGTTTTACTTAGTTTTTAATATGGCTTCTGTTGCTCTGACACTTCACTGTGTATGTAGGACTGGGGTTTGAACCCTTGTTCTCACACATGCCAGACAAACACCATAACCGCTGAACCACTGCTCCAGCCCCTGGAATAAACATTTTAAAAAGACCTACTGTGTGTGCTATATTCACTGTTGAAGTTGAGAATGGGTAAAGTCATTATCTATGGCCATTTATGGTGAGGGCAAGAATTTTAAATTCTTATTGCTGTATTGTGTATCTTCTGGATCAAAACTACATAAAAAAGACTTTACTGTTCATTAATTAACAAATCAGACACATAGTTAAAAAAAACTCAAAGCAACATTATACCAGATTATCAGCAAAGCATTTATATTACATACAACTAATGTTATGAAAGTTTCAGATGGTGGAATATGATTAACATGGGAGTGTCTTAAACTTAGCTTTTTATCTCTGTTTTGTCTAATTCAATTTCTGCTACCTGTTTTTTAAAAATGAGAGGGGGGGTATTTTTTTTTCATCTGGTTTTTGTTTCTCCATCATTAGTTTTGTATGTGATGCTGAGGTTTGAACCTGAGTCCTCGCGTATGCCAGGCAAGCACTCTCCCTCTAAGCCAACTCTCCAGTCCTCTGCTAACTTTTCAGTTTTCATTGGAACAAAATAGAGTTGGGGACACCAGCTCTTTGTGTGTGTATACATGTGTCCTTTAGTCCATTTTTATTTTATACATTGAAATCCAACTTTCATTTAACAAACGTTTTTGATCACTTATCCATACAATAGTCCAGGGAGAAACTGAATTTATCAGTTATAGTTGTTTCCCAATTTCTGTGATTTTGGATTATGTATTAATGACTTGGCGTTGTTTCAGTATACCTTTTATATTGTGGAGGAATGTTGGATATCATGTGAAAAGAATCATTGTATAATACTAAAGAAAAGAAAAGAAAGTTAAAACTTAAGGGTTTCTGTAAATGTTTTAAAGGTATTTGTGTAAAAAAAAGAGAAAAAAACAAAACAAAACATAAGAACATATCAATGAATGCTGACCTCTGAGTGGCAAAAGTATAGGTTATTTTCAATGTCTAATCTCTTCATTATATTTTTCTAAATTAGCCAAAGTTTGGCAATAAACATTTTGGTAACGAGCAAGATTTCTGGTTGCTTTTTTTAATGTTTATTTATTGTGGTAAGAATATGAGATCTACCTTCTTAAATTTTTAGGTAGTTAAGGGTTAACTATAGGCACAATGTTGCATAGCAGCTATTTAGAAAGCACTCACTTTGCATGACTGAAACTTTATACTCATTGAGCAACTCCCCATTCCCCTGTCAGTCCAGATCCAAGAACCACCATTCTTTGTTTCTGTGAATTTGACTCAGTATTTGTCCTGTGACTGGTGTATTTTTCTTAGCATGATGTCTTCCCGGTTCACACATAGGGCAATATTTCCTTTTCTTATGAGGCTGAGTAATATTCCATTGAAGGTACTCACCACACTTTCTTTATCCATTCACCTACTGATAGACATTTAGGTTGTTTCCATATCTTGATTACTGTGAGTAACGCACAACAATAGGAATGCAGCGTTCTCTTTGAGATTCTGATTTTAATTCTTTCCTACACATACTTAGAAGGGGAATTGCTGGGTCCTATGGTAGTTCTGTTTTCCAAAGCGGCTGCACTGTTTTGCATTCCTATCACGTTTCCCCACACCCCACTAGTGCTTGTGATTTGATTTGTAGCAGCCTTCGTAGCTGTTGAGGTTTCATTGTGGTTTTGATTTCCTTTTCCTTGGTGGTTAGTGAGGTTGGCCATTTTTTTTCATATACCTGTTGAACATTTGTATGTCTTTGAAGAAATTATTATTCAAGTCCTTCATCTGTTTCTTTATTGAGTTACTGACTTTTGTTTGCTATCAAGTTTCAGGATTCAAATAACTAAAATTAGAAGTAAAAAATCAGATTATTACACCATGCCACAAAAATTACAAGGCTCACAAGAGACTATTGTGAATAATTATGCATCAACAATTGGATAACTAAGAAAAAATAGATGAATTATTGCAATCATACAACTTACAAAGACTGAATCAGGGAGGGATAGAAAATTTAAATAAGCTGACAATGAAAAGGAGATTGAATCAATAAAGAAAACCTCCAAAAAAAGAAAGTCCAGGACCAAATGGTTTCACTGGTGATTTTACCAAGCATTTAAAGAAGAACTAGTGCCAGTATTTTTCAAAATCTTCCTAAGAAATTAAAGAAGGAATATTTCCAAACTTATGAGTCCAGCATTGCCCTGATGTCCAAACCAAGTGCACCATAAGAAAAGACAACTAGAAACCAATGCCCTTGATAAACGTAAATGCAAAAGTCCTCAACAAAATACTAACAGACCAAATTCAGCAGCACATTCAAAGACCATGCACCATGACCAAGTAGCATTCATCCCTGAAATGTTGAGATGCTTCAACATACGAGTCAATTAGTGTGAAATAAGGCATCAACAGAACAAGGGATGAGCATCACATGGTCATCTCAATAGACACATAAAAAGAATTTAACAAAATTCAACACCCCTTGAAAGTGATAAAAAAAATTCCAATAATAATAATAATAATAATAAAAGCAATTTATCTAAACATAGTAAAGCCTGCAATTGACAAACCCGCTGCTCACATCATACTCAATGGTGAAAACCAAAACCTTTTCCTCTAAGATCAGGAGCAAGGTAAGAATGCTCACTCATGCCACTTCTATTCAATATGGTATTGGAAGTCCAGACAGAGCAATTAGGCAAGAATAATAAATAAATGACACCCAAATTGAAAAGGAGGAAGTAAAATTGTATCTGTTTCAGATGACATGACCTTATATTTAGAAAACCCTAGAAATTTTACAAAAAACACAAAATAGAAACAGAAAAAGATCTGTGAGAAAAATTTAGCAAAGTAATCATATATAAAATCAAGATATAAAAATCATTTGTGTTTCTATACACTAAAGCAAATTATTCAAAAAAGAAAATAAAAAACAATCTTTTTTTCAATAGTATCAAAAAGAATAAAATATTTGGAAGTATACTTTAGAGGTAAAAGATTTGAACATCAGCTTAACCCAGA
>PVKS010019910.1:0-37674 GCA_004027875.1 Aplodontia rufa | reverse complement strand
TTGGTGCAGTTAAAAAAAAAAAACTTCAGAAACAGGTTTAAGGGTAGTAATGGAGATATGGAGATGTCTGTATAATAAGTTGATAGGGCAGGTTAACTATTACTGCTAAAAGATTAGGAAAGTCATCTCTCTAACTGGCTACTCCAACATCTACTAAATGAGGTTGAGCATTTTAGGCTGTTAATCTGTAGAAGCTGGAGTAACCATCATGAGTCCACACACCCTTAATGCAGCAGAAATTTCACTGAAGTTGACTTTGTTTTCAGAGGAGGAAAGCACCTGTCCTCCCACATCTGTCTAAGCCTCTAATTAACTAGGCAAAGTCCTTTCTCCGGGTCCAGGCCGGAAGTTCTAGAACTGCAGATAACAAGCTCCTCCATACTTTCTGAGGGCTTGTTTTCTCTTTTGTTCAGTCTACTTGTCCCGATTCTAAGGCAAAGATATTTTACATTTCTCTTGACTAAGTGGCTGTGTTTTCTCTTAACTAAGAGTTTGTTTCCTCAAGCATCTTCATATGTTAGGTAATGCTTCACAACTCAGCTGTAATTTTTGGCATCCGAAGAGGGGCAGGTAGAAAATAAGTAATCTCTTTAATCCTGTAACTCTTAGCCCTGTCACTAAGAAGCATAAGGACCATAAGAAGTGGCCTTGAGACTGCATATCTCTTGCTCTTGCTGAAGTCTCTCATCTCCTCTCAAGTTTGTACCCCTTTCTTTCCCCACATCTTCCCTAAATTCTTCTGTTATACTCTACCATAGCAACTTCTTTGATTTTTCCTAAATGTGTATCAGGTAGGGTGCTATTTTTAAAAACCACTTGTTTTTGCAGTGCTTTCCTGAAATAGTGTCACTTGCAGGTGTTGAAGGATAATTACTGAATGTATGAATGAATGAAAGGAAGACATAAGAAACTGTAATAAGTCAGAAATTACCAAATATATACACATGCATGTGAACACACACACATACACACTTGTCCTATTCAATGAATTCTAAGTGAGGATTACAGCTATTAACATATATATAGAGAGAGAGTAGGGAGGGAGAGAGAGATAGTGAGTTTATAAGATGAACCTGAAGAGTTTAGAAATGGTATTTGGATGATAGAAACTTTGGTTTCCAATACTTTTTAAAATGTAGATGTCTAGGTTATTTCTAGACCCTAAATGATTAGTGAGTTTTCTGAAGTGAACAGTGACTGAAGCCACTTAACACTGTCAATGAATTTTCTACTTTAATGACTGCTATTCTAAAGTTGGAATCTTTGAGACATTGATGATAGAGATGTTAGTCATGGGCTTTATTCCTATGAGTAATTACATAAACTTATCTAAACAGAGGTATGTCAAATTTAAATCCTTTTTGCTTTTAAGTATCTAAAACAATCTATTTTTTCATGAACGTGCCATACTAGTGATTGTCGCCGAGCTTTAACAAAAGGCACAACTGAAGATTTTAGTATTGGATCAATCACTGCATGAGTTCGTAGGTATCAGGTTATAATCCTTGTATCAAGCATTGATATTGAATGTTCTATTAGTGCTGGACAAAATGTACATAAAAGGATATATATATATATGCATATTTGTTGCATACATATGTTTTATATGTTGTGATATCTATATATGTGTATTCACACAAAAATATTTTCACTCTAAGTAATCTTACCCCACTCTGTCTCTTGCAATGAATAGAGCTATAGAACCTGAATAGAAAAGCTATTTAAGATTCTGAAATTCAAATAATAGCAGGTAGTTTGGGGGAGAAGAATACTATTAAATATATCTTCAAACTTGGGGTGAGTTTACCATTATTTTCCTTCAGTCATCCCTGGTCTGGATTAAAAATTATAAAATATTAACAAAATAAATTAATAAATCCATACAAGATAAAGGCATAAAACAATAACTGTGAGAGTATAAATCAATACATTCTGAAAATAAATAATAAGAAATCAAGAATGAGAAATATAGAAATCAGTGAAATCAGAAGCTCACTTGGTGAATAAACAAAGCATTGATGAACCATGCCAACAATGACGTACAAAACAAAGAAAATAATAAATTGTAAATACTATCACAAGAATTGTTATAGTTTGGATATGGGTTGTCCAAAACCTTCTTTGTTAATGCAGGATTGTTTAGGAGTGAAATGATTAGTCCTGTGAGTTTTGATGTAATCAGTGGATAGATCCATTTTCTTGGTTGATAATCTGAATGGACTAAGGTGGAAACTGCAGGCAGGTGGAATGTGGCTGGATGTGGGTCACTGATCATGTGATTTGGGAATTATATATATTGTCCCCTTCGTTTTCTCCTCTTCCCCTCCTCTATGAGCTGTTAACTTTCCTCCACATGCACCCTTCGGCCTTAATGTTCTGCCTCACCTGGCCCTTGAGCAATGGAGGTAAACAAACCCTAAGTCAAAATGAGCTTTTCCTCCTGCAAGTTGTTCTTGCTGGGTATTTTTCATCACAGCAATTGAAAGCTAACTAACAGAGATATGACATTATGATAGCCCCCCAAACCGTAAAGGAGGATAAAAGAACACTATAAGCAACTTCACTCCCATAAATCTACAATTTAGACAAAATATGGTAGTTCAGTTTAAATCAAGCAATTTATCAATCAGGTAAACTTTTAAAATTCATCCAACTTGAAATAGCTTTTCTATTTAAACACTATCTAAAAAAGAAGTTTTCAAGGCAGGTGGTTTCACTGTCAAACTCTACTAAACGTTTAAAGAATAATTAATACCAAATCTACAGAAAGTTTTCTAGAAAATAGAGGAAAAGGAAATAAATATATGCCAACTTTTATGAGTCCAGCACCATGCTCAGTATCATCTGATCCTATGAGTTGATTCATATAAATGCTTGATGAAATTCAATATGCATTCCTGATTAGAATAAAATTCTTAGTAAACTAGGAATAAAATCGAAAGTCTTCATCCTAATATATGCCATCTAAAGAAATAACATGTAATATTAGAATCAATGCTGAATAAACTGATGCTTCCCTCCTAATTCCAAAACAGGGACACCCACTCATTCCTACAGCCATCATTTCAGAGCTGCTTGCAGGACAAGAAGGCAAGAATGAGGAGTAAAATCCACCTAGGCCTGAAAGAGGAAGCAAAACTACCTTTATTCAGAGTTGATATCATTGTTGCGTACAAAGAAAACCCAAGACAAATTTAAAAATCTCCTGAAAGAAGAAGTGACTTACCAAATTTACAGGATGCAAGGTCAACAGGAAAAATTGATTGTAGTTCATATATTAACATAGTATATTAGAAACAAATGATGTAAAGAAACCCAGATTTTACAACAATGCCAAAAAATAAAATACAAAGCTATAAATCTGTCATAACCTACATAGAATCTGAATAGTGAGAAACAGACCAAGGAAAGTCCAGCAGACAGACATGTCATTCATTTTTTGGAAGACTCTCTAGAGGAAAATTGTCAGTTATCCTCAAGTTAATCCACAGAATAAATGAAACTTTGATAAAAATTCCAGAAGTTAGTCTTAGAGTTGTAGAAAGCTGAACCTAAAATTATAAGAAAATTCAAGGGAGCTAGAATATTCAAATAATTCTGAAAAAGAAGCATGAAGAAATGAAAATCAGTCCATCAGATTTCAAGATTTATTACACCTCCTATAACAAAAAAACTGCGATATTTGCAATGAGATGGGACACATATAAATTAGTGGCACAAAACAGACCCTGTACAAATAGACCCACATAAGTATGATCAATTTTTTTTTCTGACAAAGGTACAGAGCAATTTAGTATAAGACTACAGAGTTTTGAAGAAATGGTGTGGCCTGGGGATAAGCATGTGTGTAAATGGCCTAAACTGTACACCTTACACAAAACTTAACTCACAATGGGTTGTGGACCTAATGTGAAATGCAAAATAATACAGATGTTAGAAGAGAGCAAAAAATATTCATGACAGAGGGTAGACATAATGCTCTCAAACATGGCAGCAATAGGCCATCCTTTACAGGAAGAAAAAGGAGAGAAGGAAAGAAGGGCAGAAGAAGAGTAGGGATGTATATCATCTGTAGAACAATGCATGTAATATGGATATTATATATCATACTATATTAGTAAAGTCACATGCACATGACTTCATCAATATTAAAAGTATCTAAAAAATGAAAGACAAGCAAAATATTGGTGAAAATATATAGCATTGCCAGCAAAGGTATTGTATTAAGTATTCATAAAGTGCTCTCAAAACTTTCTTTCTCAGGGCTGGAGCGGTGGCTCGGTGGTTACCGTGCTTGCCCAGCATGCGCAAGTACAAGAGTTCAAACCCCAGCAACCCACTTACACAACTAAGTGTCAAAGCAACGAAGGCCATGTGAAAAACTCAATAAAAATTGATTCTCTCTGTCTGTCTCTCTCTCTCTCTGTGTCCTTCTCTCTTAAAAAAAAAAAAAAAACACCTTTCTTTCTACAACTCAAACAACCCAGATAATAATGGGCGATCTATTTGAACAGATTTTTCACCAAAGAGGGTATGCATATGTCAGATAACCACATGAAAGTATGGTCAGCGAATTCATGACTCAGGAAACACAGGTTGTATTAAATGGCTATTAATGTTTTAACCAGTCATGCTGCACTGCAGAGAGTCCAAGGGAGTGATGGTAATGAGGATCCAGGGTCTATGAATTAGTGAGAAGGAAGTGAAAGAGTAAAGAAAGCAAACCGGTGTTGAAAAGCTGTTGGTGGCATTTGTGGATGGAAGGTCTTCATCAGGATGCAGGCTGGTGGAGTGGGAGGAGCAGGAGTAGGGAGTAAGGGTTTCTTTAGCACTGTGAGTATAAGAGCTGACAAGCTGTGGGTATGTTCATAACTCTGGGACTGAATTGTGGCAGAGGAACATGTCCTTGGTCAAGTAGACCACGACAGTGAGAAGCCCATGTTTAACGGCTCAGGTTGTATTTGAATCAGTCATTAATCATCATGCCTAAAGTGTGTCTGTTTTTATGGTTTTTCTTTTTTGAATTTGTTTAATTACTTGCCTTTAGATAAGAACCCTTTTCATGCTTAACTAGAAGGACTGCAAGGGGAATGGGAAATGATCATTTCTTAGGAGAAAAAATGAGATAAAAATACAAGTGAAGCAATCATTCTTCACCGTTTGGATTGCAGATGCAGATTTAGGGATTCTACTTTGAAATGTCTTTGGAACCCTGATCGGGACCCCTGAGAAAGATACAAAATAAAGCATGGCTAATAATCAGGTCAGGTTGGTCTTATCTAAACAAAAGATGTTAATAATTATATGCAACTGGGTAAGTGCCTACTTCATATGCATATTTCTGAGGGACCTAAAACTGTGGACAAGGCTATTATCTATTGTAAATATTTTTCAAGCACAACAATAATAGAAATGATGGATTCGAAGTTCTAATGGCATACCCTATGCCTCTGTGAACATAACTCTGTGTGATGCGCATTTGAACTCTGTGATAGAGAAGCGAAGACCTTATAGTCACACAGGACATGAGCCAAGAACTATAAGGGACAGATATTACATAGCCATTATTTATGTTACTAACATGACAGATCATGGAGTCAGCAGGAGTTAGTGATTAATTATGAAATTAATGAAAAACTTTTAGCAAAGTATCATCAAATATAAATGTTAATTTTTTCTTTTAATTTTCAATTAGGTATTCCATTGACAGAAACACAGACTTGGAGAGATACTTCAATATCGATGCCAACAGTGGAGTGATTACTACTGCCAAATCTTTGGATCGAGAGACAAATGCAATCCATAACATCACCGTTCTTGCAATGGAAAGTCGTAAGTTGCAAGGTCTAAAATTACCTGAGGATAGCAGACAGTGAGCATGTTTCAGGAGACTGTAACACCAGTATGAATCATCGTAGTTGTTTAATCCAAAACTTCCAAGCTCTAACACATTTGTATTCACTAAGTTCATTTGCTAATACTTAATAATTATATTAATACTTAATAATACAATATTAATGAAATTAGAATACATTTTTTCTAATAGTTACAAAACTAAAGAGAAATGGGCCTGATTTATCTTCAGAGGCCTCTTGCTTTCAGGTTACATTTCATGTATTTCTTTTATGCTGATAGGGAATTGGTGAAGTAACGTAAGAGTAATTAGTAAATTGGTATGTAAAAAGAAACCTAGATTTGAATATTTTTTTTTTAAAGAGAGAAGGACAGTGAGAGAGACAGGGAGAGAGAATCAATTTTTATTGATTTTTTCTCATTTTGTTGCTCTGACACTTAGTTGTGTACGTGGGTGCTGGGGTTTGAACCCATGTACTTGTGCATGCTGGGCAAGCGCTGTAACCACTGAGCCACTGCTCCGGCCCCTAGATTTGAATATTTTGATAACTATTTTTAATTCCTGATAAGGATAATATGGAAAGAATTATAAGCATACTAAATATATTAGCTAATACATATGAACATTTAAAACTGTGTATATAATTAAAACTTATGATTAATTAAATATGTTCTCTAGCATCAAAGAAAAGTAATTTCATGATTTTTCTGTTCATTCTTCTTCCAACACTTTTCTTATAGAGACTAAACAAACACACACACATACACACACACACATACACCCCATGTAAATACGTTGCATAAGTACATAGATATACCACATGAACATACTCATGCATCCTATTTACATATAGTCATGTATACATATATGCCTGTGTATATATGTTTACACGTATGTACATTGAAACACATATATTTGAATCTGATTATCTGTAGCTCCCTTTAAAGAATGTAGGATTACATATTTAAATTTCATTTGTAATGAATACTTTAGAGATGCAAATATTTTTGCTGGATTTTTAACATCAGATTTTTTGCTACTTTTTTATGTAAGTTCCCTGAGTAAAAATAGCAGTGGAATAGAGGCTTTTCTCTCAGAGTTAATGGTAATACGTCTTCTCCTTTATTAGAGAATCCGTCTCAGGTAGGAAGAGGCTATGTGGCCATCACGATACTGGACATTAATGACAATGCCCCTGAATTCGCCATGGACTATGAAACCACTGTGTGTGAAAATGCCCAGCCAGGGCAGGTAAGAGGCTTTAGAACCTTGCTGCTTATTTGTGATTTCTTTAGAAATATCCAGAAGCAGTGTCTTTGAAATCCTTCAGCTTTAGGATAACACATCATCTTGTTTCAGCAAAACTAGCCCTTTGATGTGCAGCCTAAACTAATATGAAAGAGCTTTCGAATTCTGGCTTAATTGGGTGACGGAAGTTCCTCAGCAAGAAAAGGTAAAGTTTGTAAAAGCCCTTGCAGTGGTTAAGGGCTTCAGCTCTTTTAAGGAGAAATAGAGCACATTAGGCCTGATTGGGCTGCCTCCCACATTCCCCGGCAGAGTTGAAGAACCTTCAAGTTCTGAGAATGGATGCCGGGAGTCGCAGTCTGCTTCCTGTGCCCATATGGGCAGTGTCTTGTGATGTTTACTGGGGTGTCTAATCAATTGGTGAAGCTCATTTCTGAGGTTCACAAAAGAAGTTCAAACACACACTTCAAAAGGCCATGGATTGTTTTTCAGAGCCCTTTTTAGATTGAGTTCATACAGGAACGTCCCCTGACGCCCCAGCTCATTCAGGAAGATGACATTTATAATAAGCTGTAAAACTGCTCTGTCCTGCCTCGGAAAGCACAGCAGAGCACACCAAATGTGACTTCCTTTCTTCCATTCTCTATTCCTAGGTTATCCAGAAAATCAGTGCTGTTGATAAAGATGAGCCATCCAATGGACACCAGTTTTACTTCAGCCTAACGACAGATGCCACCAATAACCACAACTTTTCATTGAAAGATAACAAAGGTGAGGAGTCACTGTCCCTGGTGGAGGTAGCTGCAGACTCCTGAAGCAAGTGATTTTTCTCCCTCAGGAATGCAGCTTATAGATTTTATTTTCTTAAACAGCAAGGACATTAATTAAAGAGCGATGGGCTCCTAGTGTAATTTTTATTTATAGATTTGCTGCCACGAAAGAGAAGCTGCTATTTAAATCAGTTCAGTCCCAGAGTCAAGTGGGAAAAGGTAGATCCAGTTTTCTTTCCTTTGTTTTAGACACTTGCTTCCTTATTTGTATGCCACCCTTTTATCCAAAGGATCTAAGGTGTCGATGGGCAGCTAACTGTCTTAACAAGGACTATGCTGCCTAGATGTAACTTGGATCATTAGGGAAATAATTGGACCTTACACAATTCCACCTGAAATAGCCTTGATTTAACACATTCAATAATAGCACACATTATTTTTTTGCTTTACATAAAATAAAGGAAATCTATGCATATAATAATAATATGTTCATTACACCAATAATGAAATCAGTCTTCCCTGCTTCAGAGATGGCCACTGTTAGCCATTTTATAATTGTGGAAACATTTTACAAGTACCTATGACTAGATTTTATCTTTGCTTAATAATATACATTTTTTAAGATAATGGGAGAGTGAGAGAGAGAGAGAGAGAGGGAGAGAACCAAGTTTTTGTTTAGTTTTTTATGTGGCTTTTATTGCTTTGACACTTTGTTATACATGTGATGCTGAGGTTCAAGCCTGGGTCCTCACACATGCCAGGCAAGTGTGACAACCACACAGACAATACTCCAGCCCTTAATAATATATTTTCACGATTACAGGATCTTATAAAATAATCATATGATCATGATTATATGTTGTCTAATTACAAATTTATACATTGGGTTTCTGGGCATAATATAGAAACAGATTTGCTAATCAAGTACTGGCTTAACTGGAAGGACTTATTTCAGAAGATGTATGTTATGAGGACTTTCACCCAAAGCCAGAACCTTCCATACTGCAGAAAATCCAACCTTAGCCTCACAAATTCAATCTGAAATAATAATTGTCCAGATCCCATTCTCAACTGAATGAGAACACTCCATTTTCCCTTTAGTCATATAAAAGAAAGAGCATTCTCTATGTGTGTAATCCCAAACTCTCTGACTTAATCATCTTTGGAAAGGAGCAATCTCAGCTTTTGGAGTCATCCAGTTCAAAGGCGGAGAGGGGAATACATGGCCTTCACAAGGAGAGTGTGAATTTTCCCCCTGCGCCTCATCACCCAACACCACCGTGATTCTTGGGCTGCAATGCAGGAGCACATCTGGATTTATGGGACATCCACAGTGCCTTATGATTGAAATTGTCCCTATGTGAGCACCATCAAGCCCAGAGTCCCCCAGCCTGCACTGGGAGGGAAGACACACATATAGGGAGGAAGGCGATTCTTGTGTACTTTTCCATCTTATGCAGCAGGCTGAATGCAGGGTTCTCTTCTCCCATGTTGGAAATCTCATCTTGTGCTTAATTCATCTTGTGTGTGTGCACGAGTGTGTGTGTGTGTATCAGTGTGTTACTAATGCATAAGATTACAAATCATCAACTTTGTGAAACTCTTCTATATCAACTTATAAACACAGATAGCCTCTGAATGGGAAGGCGAGGGCCTAACCTGTGTTAAGCGTGTGCGGTCGTGCACAGTACAGAGCCTTTCCACTTAACTGATCAGCCAGCACCTTCTCAGATTCTTTTGTTTTCCCCAGTATTGGAGTTTAAAATCCCAGGAACAAACTCTGCCCTCAGCACTTTTGATTTTTTTTTTTTTCATTTTCAGACATGATCTTGTTAAGTTGTTCAGATTAGTCTCGAAATTATGGGTCTCCTGCCTCAGCCCTTCAGATCATGGGGATTACAGGTGTGTGCCACCACACCTGGACCTAAATACACATATTTTAAAATAAGATTTGTTTATATAAAACCCACCAGATGGAACATGATAACAAGAAGTTTTATTCCTTTCTCAATGATAATTATAATAAATACCTTTTATGCAATCTAATGTGAGCTTGCTGCTTTGTGCTATCTAAGACAGAAAGGATGTCAGCTTGCTCTTTCCCTTTGTGTGTGTGTGTGTGTGTGTGTGTGTGGGTACTCACATGTTATTAAGGATGGAACCCAGGGCACTTTATTACTAAGTTACATCCCTACATCCTTTCGGTTTATTTATTATTTTATTTTTTATTCAGGGTCTTGCTAAATTACACAGGATGTCCTCAAACTTGCCATCCTCCTGCTGCATACCTCCTGAGTTGCTAGGATTGCAGATGAGTGCCACTGTACCCAGCCCAAGTATTGTAAATTGTTCCATGCTAACATTGGATAAATATCTATTTCACTTTTTCATACACTATGCATATGTGTGTGTGTGTGTGTGTGTGTGTGTGTGTGTATAAATACCGTTATGTGTATTGGCTGTCTATATTCTTCATATACACATTGTATATACATTTATATATGTAAATATATATATGTGTATGTGTATATACAAGTGTGTGTGTGTGTATATATATATGTACACTGGATAGTACTAAGATCCTGATTTGCCTTCTTTTGGTTTCATAATTTTATCTGTTACTATAAATTCTAACAATCCTATAAATTTTCTAGTTAATTAAGACAGATAAACTGGAGAAATTGCTAACAGATTAAACAATATATTTCGATACAGAAATCACAGTATGTCAAATAAGCCTATTGATGCCTTTTAAAATATTTATAACTACTATAACGTTTACATGAAATAGAATCCTGAGTATGAATGAAAGCACAAATGACTAAAACATTTCCATTAACAACATGCTTTAATACATGCAGTTTGGGGAGGTACAATTATGGATGCAGAATTTTTGGAAAAGCTGTCTAGTAATTCGCGTTC
Source organism: Aplodontia rufa (assembly GCA_004027875.1). Classification (NCBI taxonomy): domain Eukaryota; kingdom Metazoa; phylum Chordata; class Mammalia; order Rodentia; family Aplodontiidae; genus Aplodontia; species Aplodontia rufa. The sequence goes on along the minus strand of PVKS010019910.1, from coordinate 26,883 downwards.
TTAATATTTACACAGTCGTGCGCCCTCATATTTCAGTCGGGGTGGGTAGAATGTGATGGACGTGTAACTCTGGTCGCATCAGATTGTATCCCCAGGTGATGCTGCCGGTGTCAGTTTGGGTGAGCACACCGTGATGAAATACATTCTGTCTTTAAGTGACACATTATGCTATATTGAATTTTAATAAAGCCACAGTGGCTTGTTTTAATTCTTCCAATTTTGAGCTTAGAACCTGTGAAGAAAGGATGATTTGGAAATTCCACCCACGCTCCCTGCTGATGCCGCAGAAACATTTAACCTGTGAGGTTTTGCCCTCCGTGGAAATCATAGGGTCCTATATCTTCATTATGAATAAAGACTGTGCGCAGTTAATTTTAAATACAGCTTGAAAATTAGCATGACAAAAGGGATGCATTACATATTTTTAAAGTTGTGTAGAATAACATAAATTTTACGCACGACAGTCCATGTGTGGAACAGCATGAACGTCTTAAACTCCGTTACAGTGGCTGTGCCCGTCGCCCAGGGAGCAGCAGGGCAGTGGCTGAGTGAGCGTGTGCGCTTCCCCTGATCCGGGGCGGAGGGGACAGGGGCCCGGAGGGCCCTTGGGCAGAGGTTCCCCGGCAGGCTCTGACCGGCTTCCCTGTCTCTCCTAGACAACACAGCCTCCGTCCTCACCAGAAGGAACGGCTTCCGGAGGCAGGAGCAGTCCGTGTACTACCTGCCCATCTTCATCGTGGACAGCGGGTCCCCCTCGCTCAGCAGCACCAACACCCTCACCATTCGCGTGTGCGACTGCGACGCGGACGGCATAGCGCAGACCTGCAACGCCGAGGCCTACGTGCTGCCCGCCGGCCTCAGCACCGGGGCGCTGGTGGCCATCCTGGCCTGCGTGCTGACCTTGCTGGGTGGGTGCTGCCCCTGCCTTCTCCTCTCCCCGGGGTCCCTGCTTCAGCACCCGTGCAAAATCCCCCAGACAGCTCCACTCTCTAAGTGACCCTCGCTAGCTGGCCGCACTGCCCGGGGTGCGTTTCCGCACAACGCAGATAAACATTAATTTTCCGAACAACAGGGGAGATATGCTTTTGATTGGAATTAATGTTTTTCAACGTTTTTGTTTTAAATTTACTTTATCCCATTTCTTTAGGGTACTCCATAGAGGAAACACACTAGACAGGAAGGAGCACTTCCTGTATTATTTTGATACATGCTTTCTTTTAGGAATTACATCTTTATAGGCAACTCTTTCAGAACACACTTAAAGTGGCTTTCTTAAATTATGTGTAAATTTTAAAAAACTAAAATTTCAGCAATTCAAGCATCACAATATAAGAATTACTAACATTTAATTGTACTTTCCCATGAATATTTTATTATTGGGTTTAATTAGATTTATAACTCACATTAGCATTTCAGTTGCATAAAAGATTATGCAGCATCCTTTTAACAATTGGGAGACGTCCAACATAGCCATTGCTAATGGGTTTATTCCAAAGCAGCTCTGGAAGTCCTTCACTGCATAACTTTCTACAACAAAGACACCACGCATTTAACCTTGTACCTGAGACTGTGCGTTTAGCTATCTTGAGGTTCAATAGAATTACCAAATCCATTTGTAGCATATTTTTATAAAAGCACCACTTACAATGGAAGTTAAAAAACTGTGTTTCTGGAGTCCAGCAAACCCAGCATCTATTTTTTGCCTACAACATATGCAAGTTCTCCACCAGAGGTATGTTAGTTACACTACAGCAAGCTTCCTAATCCTAAAGAGGAGCAGAATAGAACTACGTTCATAAGGTTCCTGTTGGAATTAAATGAGATGATTCATGTGAAGGATAGAGTATCTACCACACAGTGAATATTCAATCTATTTTAAGTGCTTATTGATGAAGCAAAACTCCTCACTCTAGTAGCCAAACTAAGACCTAGTTACCAATACATCTCATGAAAATGGCAATTAGTATCTTCAGTAACTTCAGCTAAAGAAATAAATCTGGAAGAAAATAATTAAACTATTTCTTTCCACAGAGCTTCACACAGTTGGCAAAAACTTTCAGAAATGGGAAGGGATTCCCAGTTAAAATTGATTTGAATATAAGGCACTGGAGTAAATTTCAAAAAAACAATGGAGCAATTGTAAATGATTTTTCATTGCTCTAATGGGTTCTAAAATGTAAAAATAAGAAATAAATAGAACATTTACTTTATAGTAACGGAATAGCTACATAAGAAGACTTAAGAATCCCTGTCTTATTTAAAATGGCAGCATCTTAATTTGAAGTACAGTCAGAAAGAGAATAAGAGAAGTGACTTTAAACTGAACCAGTTTATTACAAACAGCACACACGACACTGCACTTAAAGGAACAGGCTGAAGCTACAAACCCCCTAATTAATTTTCACCGAACTTGACTTCTGATTTTTTTAATAGGCTGCTTGTCTGATGAAGCTTGCTGCACTTTTAGTATTTTAGAAAATATTTTCACTGAGATTTCGAGGTTCCTTGCAATTGAGGTTGCTGGAAGATTCTAATTAGTTAGGAATCATCAAACTATTGTTAAAAAAACAAGTGAAATGGAATTTTCTTATATTTCATTCTTGGACATACTATATACGTATTTGTTAAGTGTTCATAGGTGTTCACATAAACTTGGGAGATCTCATCAAAATTTAGAAAATTGTGGTTTATCTTTCTGTTAAATTTGACCATATTACTTAAGGATTAAGCAATTAGAAAGCCCCCTTCTGGGGTTTTTTTTTTTTTAATTTTAAAGAGAGGGAGAGAAACACAAAGAATCTATTTTATTTATTTTTCATCTGCCCTTTGTATCTCTGACATCTAGCTGTATATGTGGTGCTGGGGTTTGAATCAGAGTCCTCCTACATTTCAGGCAAGCACTCCGACCGCTGAGCCACCACTCCAGCCTCCCTCTTCTATTTTTAAGGATTAATCTTTATGACCTCTATTTTGCAGTTTAAAGATTTCTACCAGCCTATGAGACATAAGTCAAAGTAGATCTTACGAAGTAGAACTTACTGAAACACGTTCTTGAAGCAGGGGCTTCCAGTTCTGTCTTGATTCTCTACAATACGCAGTCCCTCAAATGGCAGCTCAGAATCCTAATCGCTTTGTGTCTTGCTTTATAACTTGGTGGAAGCAGATAACATTGGCTTGTGCACTCTTTCGGTTCCGTCTGCACTATTATGGACTGGATTTTGATGTGACATGCAGTGAAGCCAATGGAATAGAGTATTGTCAGGGGGTGTAGAAGGAGGGCAGTCTGGCAGCCACTTGATTTCTAGTGCACAATGGCTCATTCTTTACAACACTCCACAATGTGGTGGGACTCTCATTTCCAGACGCTAGGTATCAGGATTTGTAGATGAAATTTCTGAGCAAATATTGCTGGAAAAAAATCAGGTGAGGAGGTGGGAATGGTGAGGAAGAACTTGAGTGTCAAGTTCAATTAAGGATGAAACTATAAAAGCCCTTTTTGAAGACTTTGAAAACCACACTTAGCTACATGACAAGTTTGGATTCCAGGTACATGACAAATTAATGTGACTGTAACCTGCATCAGATGATGCACTGAAGTTCTCAGAGTATGAGCTCTGGAAAGAACCCCAAAGTTGATTCATTTCAAACCCCCTGCACTTCACACCTGGGCAATTTAGATATAGTTGGGATTAGGATTTGCAAGATTTCCTTTAATAGGGGAGAGACCATGATGGCGTAAGATGCTTGGTCTGTTTGTTTTCAATCATTGCAAACATCCTGAAAACATAAAAATTGACACTCAAATATAATCCTTTCTTGAAATTTGAAATTCACCAAATATGAAGTGGAACTGGTCAGACTTCACCTCCATCTGTATTTTTCTAACTCTGTGGGCAAATCTTTCTCTGTCTTCTCTTTCTTTCTCACTAGTATGCTCGCCTCTCTTTCTAATTTATTTGTGTCTGAGTTCTTTAAATGAATGAGATGTTCCAAAAAAATAGAACATGAGTTTCTTTTGTTTACAGCAAGTTCAGCGTGAATGAGGAGACAGCATCGCCAGATGCAAATTTCTTGATGCAGTCATCAAACAAATGCCTCAATTATTCTTGATGCAAAAAATTCTTATCAAAATCTAAGAAGATTCTCTGGTATTCTAAAGCTTCAATTAAAAAGCATGCCCCATTAGTAACATGAACATCAATTTTTAATGTATTTTTATTGTAGTCAACTTTATATTTGTTTTCATATACGGTTATTTTTTCATCAGACCAAAAGCACTGTAAAGAAAAATTTACATGAAGGACTGATATATTAAATTACTACTTTGGTAGGTTTTTAATATATTAAGAAAAAGAATTTCAACCGCTTCAGAGTAAAATAGGTTTTGGTGTTAAATATCACACATGTACTTGGAGAATATTACAGCTGGATTCTTATGTGCATAAGGAAGCCTTTTCGTGCTGCTGAATTTACTATGAAGTTTTGGTTTCTCCCTATTTGGAGCTTAAGTTCCAGGTAATTGAAGTCCTGACGCATTTCTTGCAACTCTTTGCTCTTCAGACACAATCGGGATTAGCAAAACTGGCCCAGCCTCACAAACTCAGGTTTAATGAGGAGTTTGTAGGACTTCGCAGCTCAATGCACGGAGTTGTAACTGCCAATGTGTCCCCTGTAGGTATCTTCATACTCAGCTTGCAAGCATCTTTTCAGTTTTCTTCCATTACCTACTGAATACTAAACTATATTTGGCCTCTTGTTATTGTGCTTGCTTGTGATTTTGTTTAAGAGTAAGTATATTTCTGGTTTTGTTAGTAGTTAACTTTACTAATGTAAAGTAAATTGCTACTAAATTACTACTAAATAGCTGAAGGAAATCATTGCAAAACCATGTAAAGTATTGATGCTAATCATGACCTATACTGATAGAATTTAATCCACATGGTATTCCTCAAGAAAATAATTGGGGCTGGGAGTAGGGGAGGCTGGAGAGGTGGCTTGATGGTTATGGTGCTTGCCCAGCATGTGAGAGAATGTGGTTCAAAGCCCAGCACCACGTACACAACTGAGTGTCAGAGCAACAAAAGCCAAGTGCAAAATTAAGTAAAAATCAATATTCTCTTTCTCTGTCCCTCTCTCTTTAAAAAAAAAAATAAAGAAAATAATGGGCAGCAGGCTATTTGATGGTGGCCAGTGTTCCTCATTCAAACAAACATGACAGAATGAGTGATATGTCTTAAGCTTATGCTACAAGCTAGGCATTAACCTAAGTACTTTATAAGCATTATCTGATTTAATTCACATAAAATATTACTAGGCAATGATTATTATCATACACATTTTTCCATTAGAAAAATACAGTTTAGAAGAAATGTATACAAAGTTACGGGGGAAATGAGCATCAGAATCAGGACCCCAAACTGGCAAGCATGTCTTCTAGGTATTTTTGATCAGGAATTTTGTGAGTGCTTCCTAATATGAAAGACTTGTATCTCTGAGAAATAACTAAAAGTCTCTGAGGGTCACAACCTGGACACTGCCAGATTAGAGGCAGCGGTATTTTTTATTTCTTTCACATAACATTCATTTCTTTGTTTAATTCTTTTTTTGCTGTTGTTGCTTTTTAATAAAGAGAGAGGGACAGTGAGAGAGACAGAGAAAGAGACAAACAACTTTATTTAGTTTTTCAAATGGCTCTAGTTGCTCCAACACTTAGTTGTGTATGTGGTGCTGGGGTTTCAACCCGGGTCCTCATGCTTGCCAAGCAAGCACTGAAACCGCTGAGCCACTGCTCCAGTTCTCTTTGGTTAATTCTAAGTGCCTAAATTATAGTAACCTCTAATTACTTCTGACCTTGAGAAAACATTTTTAGAATCATCTGTGTAAAAGCTGAGGCTGTGTGTGTGTGTGTGTGTGTGTGTGTGTGTTTTAGAGACAGAGAGAGAGAATCAATTTTTATTGAGTTTTTCACATGGCTTTCATTGTTCTGACACTTATCTGTGTACGTGGGTGCTGGGGTTTGAACCTGCGCACTTGCGCATGCCAGCCAAGTGCCATAACCGTGGAGCCACTGCTCCAGCCTTGAGGTTACATTTTAATAAAACCAAAATGCAACTTACTAATTGTCTTTGTGCTTAAACATTCATCATATGTAGAACATTTTCATCTTCTTAAACTAAAATGAAACCATTCTCACTCTCTATTTATATAAGAACTTTGTTATACTTGTTTGGGGTAATGAAAAGATTAATTTCAGTTTAATTACATTTTCCCCCTGTCTTGAGAGATGGACAAAATGAACTATTTTATGCACATGATTTAGGAATCTCTAGTACAGATCTTCTTGCAGCAGGTCTACCTACGTATTTTCCTTGTTCTTTTGGGTAGCTGAAATTAGAAATCTCAATAAAAATATCAAATCCTGAGTAATTTCACTCCATTCCTATTTCTTTTCCTGAGTTAGTCCCTACATCTGGGTTTTTCTGAGTGGAATCACTCAGATTTCCCTCCTTTCTGCTCCATCTTCCATAGTTAATCGGTCCTCAATTTTAGTTCTTGAGTGGATTCATTTCTTTCCTTTGATGACTCACTTCATTTTGTCCATGGTCCATCTTTTCTCTCCTGAATCATGACAACCGCAACATTCCCTACCAGAACCAGTTCATCAGAACTGAAGACAAAGCTTTCCAAAAGTAAATGTGACACAGCCCAGCTTAAAATCATATTTCCATGACTCCTCATTGCCCCAGGGATGACATCACCGACACTCGAGGACTAGACTGCTCCCTCCCACTTCACCCTTATTCTCTGCACTCAAAGTTCGCTCTACCTGAATTGAATGTGTTGCTTTTTCTCAGATTCATTCTGGTTTGCCTTTCATGCTTCAGTTTGCTGTACTCCTTCTGTCTGTCATGCCTGCCTCTACAATCCACAGTGGCTCATTCCTTTGTGTCTTCAAACTTGCTTCCTTGGCTCCGAGTCCAGGCTAGGTATAGTTCTTAGGGGCCCCATAACATCTGGGGTGTGACAGGCTTAGAGCGTCCATGAAGCCATGTGAGCATCCATCATGCCATGCAGGAATCCAACAAGCCTTGTAGGCATCCACCAAACCATGTGGGCATCCACCAGACCATGTGGGCATCCATCAAGTCACGTGGGCATCCACTAGACCATGTAGGCATCCATCAAGCCATGTGGGCATCGATCAAGCCATGTGGGCATCCATCAAGCCTTGTGGGCATCCATGACCATGTAGGCATCCATCAAGCTATGACGTATGGGCTGCATAGGTTTGTCATCTTGCCTGTCCGCTCCACTGGGCTCCTATTGAGCATTATTTTATCATTACATACAACATCTCATAAACTGCAGATTTTACATATACAAGGCATTCCATACGTACATGCTGGATGAACCATAAGTGATTTGAATGGACTCAGTAATGGGACAGAACATTTTATTTCATTTTTGTCATTATTCATACAGTGCATCTCTGTTAGGTCTTGATTTTTTCCCCTAGAATTCTACATATTTATGACATTTTCCTGAGATTCAGTCCGTTTCTTTAACTATTTGGGAAAATGGCTAATAGGATGGGTTAAAAATATTTAAATGATATTTTCAGTGAATTGTCAGGGAACTTTATATGTGCTCAAGAAAAAATCAGAAACATGTAGCTAGAAACAGATGAAATATATCAGTAGAGATGTCAAGGCTACTTTGTTATCAGTTTAAAATGCTGTCATTCATATTTGATTTATCTCAATTCCTCATTTCAATTATATCAACTACAAATCTTCATTTATCCTTTGTGAATTTAAGTGGTAGTGTGGGTTCAAAAGTGCATGTTGAAATGTTGGCTTTTTGTTCTTAGGAATCTGCATGAATCTCTAATGCACAGTACGGAGATGGAGAAAACCTGACAAGTTGACTTCTATTCCTCCTTCCGAACTTACCTTAGATATCACTTTTGATGACATCATTCTCTTACCAGAACCAGCATCCTTGTGTTTTTTCATATCATTTCTCTTTTTAAAACAAATTGGTTTATTTCTTTGCTTAAAATGTGTTGAAATCACCAAATGTACTTAAATAAAACCCAAATGTTTCTCAAGGTCCACAAAGCAGGGCATGATCTGCCACCTGCTCACCACGGCGTTATCAGGCTCTGTGGTCATTTGCTTTCTTTCCATTACCTCCAAACATCACGTCCCTTTCCCGAAACTTTCTTACCACCTCTTCAGGCTCATATTACCCTTTATGCCCCATGATTGAGTTAAGTAATCTTCAGGCTAATTGTTCTCTACCATACCTGTCTCTTTTATCGTACTTATCACAGTTTGCAAATATATGTTTGTTTGTTTGTTTTTTCCAAATTTAAAAGCACCTTGGGAGTAGTGAAATCTTTCTCTCCTTTCCCACTCTCTCAAGCAGTGTATTCTCCAGGCCTCACATAGGGCACAAAAGAGACAAAATAGATTTTAGTGAATCCATGTGTATCATTTATCATGCTCCATATTTTATAAACTCTGATTCTTATGTTAAGACTCTAAAGAGAAGATCCAGTATCTCTATTAGTCATTAATCTACTACCCAGTAAATAGCATAGAGTAATGTCTGATAATTAAATCAATAGAAGTCACTGCAATCCTATATGAGTTGATATTACAGTCTATATTTATTTCTGTGCACCATCTACAAGATCCAAAGGAACAGGAACTGCATTGTATAGGAATTTATCATATAATTTCACATAAATAATAAATATAGTACTTACTATGTGTTAAAATACTTTATAAATATAGTGGATAGACTATCAAGATTTTCAAGCAGATGTGGCAGGCAATTTCAGTGAGCTTAGGGAAGCGATTTGGGTCCAATTCCATGGGCTGTAACATAGAAAAACTCGTACATGATGTATAGAATGAGCAAGGGTCCAAAACATGGAGGGAGTGAAAAAGTTGAGTTAATAATGAACTAGCAGTTTCTGGTTTTGGCTTTGCCATAGTTGAGAAAAGAGTACAATACATGAAACAAATCAGAGTTTCAATCTAGAAGTTTTGAAAAAATATGATTGACAACAATTTGGGAAGAACATTTCATTAGTTAAAAAAAGAAGAAATAGTAACAAATAATTAAAAATGATAATTACAATATTTGACAATTTTTATTTATATTTTGATAAGTTCCTATATTTTCAATATAAATAAGAAATTTGAGCAATTAATCGTAAATATGGTCTAGTTATCCAGAAAGAGAGATGGGACAGTTAGATATGAGTGATACCAGCACTTGCCATATAATGGTGATTGTCTTGTGTTTCTCTTGGCTTAAGTAGGAAGAATGTGGAATGAAAGAAGAAGTCAAGTATAATATTCAAGGACATTCCTCATAATCAACTGTAGTTGAAGAGAAGGCAATAAAACCTCTTTTTTATTTTTTTATACCAACTGCAAGGAGCCCTACCATATTCTATTGAATGAATCCAGTGTGGATGAACCACACTGAGTTTCCAGCATGAAGTTCTGATCAAATAGAAAACAAGTGCTATGAAAACAAGAGGGCTAAGAAGTACCCACTGGATTTGGCAAAAACGTGAACTCATAGGTCACCTTAGTCTCCAAGTAATGGCAAAACATACCCAGATTACGATGGCTGAAGAGCAACCAGCAAAAAGAAATTTGGCATATGGAAAATAAAACTAATACAACTGAGTACAGATGGAGTTAAATCATTGGTTGGAAAATCTCAAGAAACAGTTGACAGTTACTGGTCTCTGTTTTTGATAACAGTGCAAGGTACACATGGGGTGAGAGAAGGTTTCAATTGATCATGGAGAGAGTGATAATGGGACGGTTCTTCCTATTGGTTGTTTCTGATCTGCTGCTAATAAAATTCACATTCAATGCTAGATTGATAAAAATTGGTGAAACTTAACTAATGCTCAATGACAAAAAAGTGTGACAATTTTTAGTAAGTTGTATATAAATCAATAGAATCAAAGAAGATTGAATTAAAAATAATAGAAAGCTATTGAAAAGCTAAGCTCTCCTTGAACACTGATGTGGATAATATTTGTAGTGATTTATTATAAAAAATTTACACAGATTATGCCCGATTTTCATTTATATTAGGTCAATTTTTCAAGTACATCTTTTAGGTACATTAATGATTACATTGATAATAATTGTTCCCTGAAATTTTTGCTTTGACTTAGCAACAAAAATTTAAAAAATACCTTAGGATAAGATGCAATTAAGATTTCTCCAGTATTTCTGAATCATCATATTTCAATTAGACATCTAAAATAAATTTATTATGAGCCATCAGAATGAACCACACATGTAATTTCAAATTTTCAAGTAGTTTCCTTAGCAATAGTAAAAAGAAACAGTTGAAATGGACTCTGATGATATATTTTAATACAATATATCCCTACTCTTATCATTCAACTTATAGCCAGAGGTTATCAGTGTGATATTTTTATTTCTAAAAAGCTTAAGTCTTCAACACTGAATGATATTTTACACCTAAAGGACATTGGGAATCAGAATAGCCATGTATCAAGTGCTCACTAGCCACATTTGCTTAGTGTCTACCATGTCCAACAATAAAAATATGTACAACTCTCTTATGGCTAATAAGAAAGCATGATTGTTCACAGAGACCACAGAGACCAGCGCAGATTAGAGGTAAGGCGGACTCATCCTTTAACTAATTGTTAAAGTGCCATTCCATCCTAGGAAATTTCTCTGAGCATCCTGGACAGAAATAACCACTTTGTCATACATATTTTCTGAGTATATTTTATATTGTCGTACAGATTAATGCATGAAATGTTTTTGATGGTGAAAAATATTTTAATATTTAAAATGTTTAACTCAATAGAAAAACCCTCTATGTATCTGTAACTACCTTGTCTATGCTTCATTAGTTAATTAACTGACTTACACAAGATCATGTTCCCATCTTTGGGAATAATTATCTCAATTCTACTTTAAATTTTATTCTCATTATTTAATGACTGTCCCATTGACTTGTAGAGCTCATGTGCTATATGATTCTATGTACAACACTATATCATCATTCTTAATGACTATAATTAATGCTTAACACAATTTGGTTAAATGAAATTATAAATTCAAGAACATCCAACACAAAGTCTCACATGGCTAGACCTCAGCTAGACTTGAATCCTTTCTTCTATCTCTTCTTAGAAAGGTAGTCCATAACACAGAAAAGATAAATGATAAAACTCTTAACATACATAATATTGCACTTATATAGGCAGAAAATATTCTTCGTAACACAAGGATTATCTCCATAGTCCCTGAAGTGCAATTAATACTTGTTCTGTATAAGTTAAATTTTATTTTTATGTGTGCTGAAGTAGTTAGAAATTAATATTCTCCCATTAATATTCTCTCCTTTATTTTTGACATGTTAAATCATCTAACCTTCCAAAATATTTTGCATTTTTCTTAGCTTAGAGCATGACTGGGGATAAGGTAGAACACAGTGAAGTGTCAACATCTTTGGTGCCTCCTGCCCCTGTGGCTGATGCTCCACGCCTGCGCTTGCGCTTCACTTCTGCTAAAGCCTTGAATGGCAGCGGGCAGGATCATCAGTAGCATGTCCTGTATTTGCAGAATAACATGAGCCATCAGTAATTGATGTATACACACTGTGACAAAATTCAGTATGATCATAGGAAAGAAGAATCTAGAATCGTGAAGCGTTGCTGGGTATTGATCGAAAGTTGAAGAGCGTCTGTTGTCACAGCGCTCTTGCCCTCTCTGGTCCCTCCCTCACTCTTGTGCTCAGCTGCTGGGTGCGTCTTTGGCTCTCAGGTGCACCTTTTCCCTGCACTTCTGCTGTCCCACAGTGCATCCCTTTCCTCATTTTCACCTGCCTCCACCTCTCCCTGCACTGTGCTGTGCCTCCACTCACCTCTCTCTTCTCCGTCTCACTCTGATTTCTCACTAGGAAGTCTCACTTGGTCTCACTTGCTTTCTACTGTAATTACTTTTATTCTGAAGGGACTATGTGAAAGTTTCAGAAACTGAAGTGGTATATAAATCTAAAATAATTTCTTTGCTCATTCATATGTCTTAAAACTTACGGACCTGTCTTTCTGTGAGTGACAATTTCCATTTGTGTGCTTGTAGTCACTAGGGCGTTTGTTCCTTAATTATCATCTATGAAAGTACCAGTACTTTCAGTTGTGCTATAAAAAGTGTGGACTAACAGGTCTGCCGGCAGGCTGTTTTGTGTGTGTCTAAAAAATGATCAAAATGGGAAACTTCTTACCCCAGAGAATGTGTTAAGGTCGAATTATACGCGCTCCATGCTGTCCCTCATTGCCCACCTCCTTTTCTGTCTCCCTAGTGGCCTTCAGTACACAGGTACAGCCATGTGATTGTTCCACCTCCTTCTTTGCCTATTATTATTTCATTTTGTTCTTTGTCTTTCTTTAAAGGAAACAATATTTCCGCATGCTGTTTTCCTGGAAATTTGGAAGTTCAGATGGTAACAAGGAGAACTGCTCTGTGGCACGTCTCAAGTGCCTGGCACTCTGCTACCTCCACCTATGTTATTTCTAAATCTCTTTCTTGCATTCATCCTGTGAGGCTGGCTATGACTTATAGCTGAGATCAGTTAGTTTCAGTTCCTTGCCCCAGCGGATATGAACAAGGCTTGGCATAGCTCCAAGGACTGCTGGACACCACAGCCAAAGCCCCTTGTGCTGTGGAATTCTGGCATGGACCTTGACACCCACCTGCTCTGGAGAGGTAGACAGAAAGAGACAACACACATAGGAAGTTGGGGGACAGCCAGGCTTCTTTTGGGAACAGAAAGATTTGCAAAGAGTAGCTTTTGAACTATACATCTGCCATTTTGTGAAGCCAGCTGAGAGCCTTCAAATGTGGTAAATTGGAGCCATAAAGACAATAAACACAGAGACAGAGATGTGTCAAAGCAACGTGAGAAGTGAGAAGGGGGCCAGGGAAGCTCAGAAATGCCTCCCAATTGCTGAATTGTATGCTATCTACAAAGTGCAAATTTTATGAACAACAAGTCAGGGAAAGGAAAGGGTTACCTTTAAAACAATGAGTTTTCACAAGTATTTGCAAAGAACTCCAGTAAAAATTTTATCTGTCACATTTTTGTTGATGCAAAAGCAGATAGCAGACTAGCATTGAAGAATGTATGTGATTGTAATTGATGCTAATAAGTTAATTTTATTTAAAGTTTCAAAAATACTTTGCATTTTGCATTCTGAATGTGGGCAGTGCTGGAAGAGGAAGTGGTGATGAGGTGTACCTCACCCCCAGTTGCTGCGTGCAGTTTTGCTGGATTGCATGAATGTCTTCCTTGGTCTCATAGATTTATTTTTATATGCATTCTTAACACTAAAGCATAAGTTTCATGAACTACTTTAAGTAGAAATGTCCCAAGTCCCCCTTTGGTTTGTTTTGTATTTTTTGATCCTGGTGTTGAACCCAGGACCTTTCACATGCTAGAGGCAAATTCTATACCATTGAGTCACACTCCCAGCTCCTAAAGTCCTTTTTTTAAAATATGCTGAGAGTAATGCACCCAAAATAATATTCCACTTAGTGTATATTTTGGGCTGTCTAGACCTTCCAAAAAATACTTAGGCTGATGCAACAGAAATTGTTACAAAATATTTTATTTTTAGATAATTAAAGCTAGTTCATTGCTTTTGTATAGTTTTCAATTCCAAAGTTCAAGAACACATTTTCTACCTAATGTTAACTTAATTCAAGGAGCCATAAAACCTATTGTGTTTTCAGTTCAGGAAGCATTTAGTCAGTTGTAGCCAGAGACTACTTCATCTTATTATTTTACATACATGACCAACACAGAACATTTTCAGTTTTTTTAAGGTGAACGAATATCCATTGGAGTTATTTCCTTTGCTTCCCAGTCCAACCACATGCTTCATGATTTAATATAATGTTAAATTTTATTTAAGGAAAAAAATGTCCAATGATGAAGGAGCAGTTTGTTTTCTAAATCTATATTTGGCTGATGTTGAAAATCTCACAACCTGTATTCTGTCTCTGGGTATAATGCACGGAGTCCAACTTTAGTATTTCATACATGAAAACGGGATTCAATTTATTACAGAGAAGCTTTTAATCTTTGTGTATCCTGACATGCTGAATTTTATTTAACAGCTGAGTTTCATAGACAAGGACTAAGCATTTCTTCAAAGAACTTGACCAAATACTATAATCCATTTCCTTCTGAAATTACAGTTGTTAAATTAGACAGAAAACATTTGTGAATGTCACTCTGCCTTTCCATCAATTAAGAAGTTCAAAAAGAAATCCCTTCATGCTGCATGGCTTTGAAATCTTTATATTTATCCTGAATTGGCCCTTCAGTTTGTTCTATCAAACACTTTGGCAGCTGGAGCAAGACATCGACCCTGAACAGGTATACAAAAGGGCTTCTTGATGCATGAAAGCATTCCATTTTGAAGCCATTCTAGCAGTGTTAGCCCATCAACCACTGTGAATTCCCAAGTAAGCAGGAGGCCAACTCATTTCCCTGTGAAGGAGGGCAATCGGGAAGTCACCATCACGGGCCTGGTGATAGGGACAGTTCCTGAGCTGGCTGAACTTTTCCCTTTGCTCTCTCCTTTGTTACAGTGCTGACCCTCCTTATCGTCACTATGAGAAGACGGAAAAAAGAGCCCCTCATTTTTGATGAAGAGAGAGATATTAGAGAAAACATAGTCAGGTACGACGACGAGGGAGGGGGAGAGGAGGACACAGAGGCTTTTGACATGGCTGCACTGAGGAACCTCAACGTCATCCGAGACACCAAGACCCGCAGGGACGTGACTCCAGAAATCCAGTTCTTGAGTCGACCGACTTTCAAGAGCATCCCTGATAATGTCATTTTCCGGGAGTTTATCTGGGAAAGACTGAAAGAGGCTGATGTGGATCCTGGGGCTCCCCCGTATGATTCTTTGCAGACTTATGCTTTTGAGGGGAATGGCTCGGTTGCTGAGTCACTCAGCTCTTTGGATTCCATCAGCTCAAACTCTGATCAGAATTATGACTACCTCAGTGACTGGGGACCTCGCTTCAAGCGCCTCGCAGACATGTATGGAACCGGCCAAGAGAGTTTGTACTCATAGCCTTGGACCATTTACTTGAAATGCACTGAAGCAACAGAGCAAAAAGCGCTGCATTCAGAAAGCAAGAACTCTACTTGCTGGAGAGAAATGGCTGTAAATATTTCTCCATTTTTAACTGCTTAGGTTTCTGCCTTGGTGGAGCTTATCTTCGTTAGACTTATCCAAGGGATTGCACTGACCGCAGACTCTGAGCATTTGACGGTTTTTTGATACAAAGAAATGCTCAGTGGTTTGTGAATAGATAGCAACTCTCACTTACCTGCAGAGGCACCTACCCTCTATGAGTAAGCGGTGCCCCACGAGTCACTGAGCCAGCAACGCCCTGTGCGTACCTTCAGGGTACTGCCAGTGCGAGGAGTTGAACATGACGTGCCATTGAAAATCCCGGAACTCCTTGCATATCCAAACCTGGGACAAATTTAATTCACGGCGATGCTTTTAGCTTGCTCTCTAATAGAATTCAACAGAATTTTATTGCTGATGGTTAGCAAAAACATTTTATTTAGCAATATACAATTTCTCAGAGTATCTTTTCTAAATGACAGCCCTCCAATAATAGCCACTAAAATTTGATTTAAGGCAACATAAATCATTGTTGAGCCAATAAATTGTCAAGTGTTTCAAATAAGACAAAGGTAAATAATTCTTCAGATTTGCCACAGTTTTGAGATGCTTGTGTAGGTATGATTGAAAAAAAAAGTTGCTGTCTATTCGTTGATATTTATTATCTCTTCTGATTTGTACAGGAGAATATCTTTTGTTTTTTATTTGACACATGGTGTTATATTTATTTTGGAGCACCAATCTCCACTAAAATTCAGGTCCATCTTTACTGCCTCATAATATTAAAGCATCAGAACAGGCTGGTTTTTCTCCAGTTTGAGCTACATGAGATGAAACATGGAAATGGAGAACTAACAGTACAGCGATTGAGCCCTGTTCTAGTTCACATCAAAGGAGGAACACAGAAAATGACATGCATATTGGTCTTCTGAGCCATTAGAATGTACAAAACGTTGGAATAAAGTATTGTATTTTAGACAGACTTCAGAGAGAATCGAGATTTTCTTTGATGCAAGATCTATTTTCCAAGGTCATGAGTTCTACCTGCTCCAAGGACTTACAAAAATCAGTTTCTCAATCTCTTCTGCTGTAAATATTTTCAGTAAAAGACTGAATTTTAAATACATTTTAGAAAATACAGCATTATCAGTTTGAAGCCCATCTTTAAATTATGATGTAAATGTGTCCCCTAAGGATGGAGTGATGTTACATTTCTCCAGTGGTTTAGCTGTGCCAAGTCAAGAGGGCAACTGCAGATAATGACATGGATTTATGTTTGAGATAAACATCTCAAAATAAGAACACTTTTTTAATCAAAATAATATTTCTACTTATTTTTTCTAGATTAATACCAGTTTAATGTGCATATAATCAAGTGAGAATGGATTTATTTTTTTCTTACCTTCTCATTTTAAAAAGAATCCATTGTCTGCTTCCTAATAAATCTACAGATAGTGAACACTGTGTAGAAAATTGTGTTCTAAAAGTGCTTCTTTTTGAAAAGCCGACACTGGAAACATGAACATCACTATATTGATTACATAGACAAAAAGCTATGTAGGATTCTGTAAACTTGCAGTCCACATTTAAAGATGACCTATGTGAAAGTGGCCTTCAGCTTCATAAAAATAAATGATTCAATAAATTTGATTATCTGAAAACAGTCCTTTAACTTGAGTAAAGGTTTTTAGATACTGTTTCTTCACTAGATAGATAAGCTTCTTGCTGTATTAATATGCATATATATATATATAAAAAACAGACCCAAAAACAGTGTTAAAGATACCATTTTAATTTTTAGTTACGTGTGTGAAGTTTTCAAATTAAAATAAAAAACATAGTGCATTTATGCAGTCCAATAAAATCAGAGTGTGGTGCAGGAATTATATATAAATGTTAAATCAGCAAAGTGCTGAGAAAACAGTCTTGTAATAATCCCCTTGTTGTCTGCAAGAAGATAAAATAGTTTAGTACATTTGGATTATGCTGTCAAAACTGCTGATTGTTGCACTTACCACTGAAGGAAGGTCTGCACATATTTTAGAAGAGGATCATCAATCCACGGTGCGCCAGGTCTTCTATCCTTTTAAAATATGTGTACTTTTCCTTTAAGTTTTTCGTATTTACCAATTGTAGATTGGGTAAAGATCAAATTTAAATAATGACTGAAAATTCTTACATATATGCAATTACTTTTTATTTATAAAAATTATATCAATACAGTATTGAACTTGGTTCAATATTATTTTTAGAAACTGTGTGAAGTAGCTGAAAGAAAAGTCCTTTATAGATAGAGTTTATATGAAGAATTGTAAACTTGTCATGGTGGTAAATTTGTGTTTTTGTTTAAATTTTACTTTTCTTTTAAATTTAATGGTATATCTGATAATCTGGCATAATACTTGAAAGAAAAGCTTTGTTTAGAAACAAAGATTGGATCACCTGATTAATGACATTAATCATAATGTAATTAAGAAATTCCTCAAAAATAATTTAATATCCACTAGTCATTTAAATTCAGCATTGTACCAGCAATAGTGAGAATCAGCTCCTACAGTACAATTAACATACATCTCTTTCCAAGTCCTCTTTGAGTGGTGTTATTTTGGTAGGTTGATGTCAGCCAGGGAGGGGATGGTTAGACCACCATGGTAGTGAGCAAGCCATATCTTTCTCCTAGACAAAGTTGTTAAGTACTTGCCAAACACTTTACTTCTTAAATTACTTCATAAAAGAAATCATCATGATTGTAGATATAGTAAGAATGAATAGAATATCAAATCATAACACGAAAGGAATTTATTTTGTATCCCATTACTAAATATAGTTACAGGAAGAAGTGATTTCCTCAAATAAAATCCTTAGAACTATGTGTAAAAAGCAAGTATCCATTTAATTATGAGAAGCAATGGATTAACAATGTCAAATTCAAAAATAATGAAGGAAATAAAAAATCATAAATATTTTCCGTTTAGTCATACAGTGAGTGGCACACAAAAAAAAATCACAGTGTGTAAAGTGCATTTCAAATAAGTTGATTTCCTAAAATATTGCATTTCATTTTTACTTTCCATTTCAAGGAAATACACCAAGGTGCCTGTTCTGAATTATTTTGCATAATTTCAAAATATAGAAGTCAAATCTTATCAAAAAAAAGCTGACTTTTGCTGATCAAGCCTAAATTATGGCATCACTTTACAGATAAGTTTCTCCTTTAAAGAGTTATTTCAAGATCAGTTATAGACCCAAATCATGGAGGAAATATCAGTGAAAAATTAGACAACTGACATATTGAGGCAGTGAGCAGATTATTCTATAAGCAATGCCAGATGGACCTGGCAATCTTTCTTCTTTGCCTGGAAGTTGCTCTGAGACTGCATGCAGTTGAGATCAGATGACCATAAAATACTCACAGCAAGAAATGATATTTAAGTGATGGTCCTTGTCTTTTCACGCTGCCCTCTAGAAGCATTTGAAATTATTTTAAGTTTATGCACACTTATGTTAATTACGTGAGAGGATGAGCAGCAGTTATTCTTTTGTACAGGACTGCTGTACAAGAGTGGTATTTGTGATAGACCTTAGAAGCTCAAAGAAATGCAAATGCTGGTAGCGCATTAGAATTTATATTCAAATACAAAATCTAAAGGACCTTAAAATGAACTAAATTCAATATGTAGCAAGAGACCGAACAATTTAGTTTCAAAATTTAAAAGCTTTTAAATATATGTTAACTTGATATCTATTGACTTACAGCTGTTTTAATTACCTTAATTGTTTTCTAATACAATTTGAAGGTTTATTTAAGATTGATCTAATTAAATTAAAGTTGATTAAATCTTACATTGACTCTTAATTCTTTCTGCTCAGAGTGGGCTGGAGGCAGGTGGAAAATTTATGATAATTAATAGATGAGCCAATTTATTTTTATTAGTCTGTTTATTTGCTCTTGTGTAGTGACTGGTCATTTTAAATTATTAATACTATTATTCTGTATAAATATGATGGGGAAGAATGGCAAAGAAAGCTAATACAATCATGTTAGCTGAGTTAATACAATAAAGGGCAAGAAAGGATTAATAGCATTCACAATTTGAATGCAATTGAAATTTTTTTTCACATTAAGTGTTATAAGCCCTCAAAAAAAAATGGAAGGTATCTAATACTGGGATTGGGCAAGCATTGTAAAGCATAAATCCATGTCATAATTTTTTTGACAAAGTACAGCAGTCAGTAGGTGTGACATACTGACACTTTGTCATTGTTATCTAACTCTTCTGTTCAGAATTTACCTAAAAATACATGCGCCACTGTGGGTGTGTTTGTATGAGCAAATAAGCTAGCTAGAGTACAAGACAGATAGATACTGGGAGACATTGAGAACTATGAAGTAACTTTAAACAAATGAGTCTAATACCACCTGCCTAATGCCAGTGTATTATTGTCATTTGCCAAATGACTATTAGGCAATAAGACTAGAAAATATATACTGACAGAAAAATATATATATATTTTTTAAATCTGATTTGATTTATATTAAAAGAAAGATTTTGGTGGCTAATGGAAGAATTAAGACAGAACATAGAATGTCAGTTATTTATTATGGAATGTCACTGGGTTTCTGCTTCTTGGGTATTAGAGTGGTGTGTGTGGCATACCCCTGGTATGTGGTTGTAAAATCAGTCAGGAGCTCAATTTGATCTAACACCATTCTAATTTTCTAAACGTTTATATTTTCATAATTGAGTTAGCAATGATTTTATCTATTTCAGAGGCTTCTGAGATGACTAGGACAATGTAATGTGTAAACTGTAAAACTGTAATGCTTTAATATGAAAAATTATGGAAAATATGTAAAAAGGTTGATTAGATTTACTGTTATATGATAAACACTGATAATTTTTGGTGAAATGTACACTAAGGAAAAATACATGCAGTAAGAATCCTAAATGGGCAAAGTATATTTTAAAAAAAGAGACAATCGATATAATTAATTCATGATAGTATCAAAAAGTTGTCATAAGTTCTTTAAAATTTAGCATCTAAATCAATGTAATTCAGTCATTTATAAGAATTAGAACATAAACATAGGCAAGGCGTCCCAAGAATGAAAAAACTCTTTCCCATTCATGGTGAGCCCAGATGAGCTCAAATGGGGGCAGAACAGTGACCCATCCAGATAAAGAATGCCATTGAATAGCCATCCCGAGGAGGTTGGAGGCTTCTGGATGTCTAGAGCGATGAGGCAAGGCTCTACTTTGTCCAGGTACAGTGACATATGTATAATTGTTAGTTTATGCACTTCAAAGAATTAGAACACAATATATTGCCTTACATGAAAAACATACTAAATGCCACATACTCTTATTTTGATTACTCAAAATCACTTCCAATACTACAGAAATACTTGTGAGGCTTTTACAAATGAAAAAAGTCTAGGAAAAAAAATAATATATACTGGAGACTACTGTTTCTCAGTGGTTTTCTATTCTTTACACTATTTCTAGTTAACGAGCTTTCTTCTTAACCATTAGTTATGTGGTTATTTTTTACTCTAATAAGTAGACCTAAGCACATACATTAATAACTATATGACTAATAAGAAGGCTGAGAAATACAACATGTTCTCATTAAAAAGCATTGATTTTTTCAATTTTAATTTTACTAATTATTGTAGTGATGCTAAAGTTTTATATTTTATAATCAGGAAAAGTTATATGATATACATCCCTACTGCTTCATGCTGTATTTTTTTGTCAGTATGAACACTATGTCTTTGTACATCAAGATTAGAAATCTATTGTATGAACAATATTTCAAAAGTAAGTAAGTAACTTTTTAAAAAAAGATCATATATATATGCATATATATACATATATGTGTGTGTGTGTGTGTGTGTGTGTATACACAGAGAGAGAAAGTATACACACACGTGCAATCTGAGGCTAAATGTTAAGTTTAAATTGAAGTAAATGGTTTTCACATTTTGTTTTTAGTTTTCAAGGTAATTATGACTATCAGATCCAATATCTACAATTAAATTATGTAGATGCACAGGAAAAACGTATGCTCTTTTATAAAGCTGTCTATTTCAGATTTCAGAATTTTTTAATATGTAGAGAAATGAACAATTCAAGTAGGTAAAATACAGCATAATTTTCAATGAAATAATTATTGCATATTTATGAGATTCTACTATAATTACATTAAAAAGTTGAATCCATATATTTCAATGTTTTTGCTTACTTAAAAGCCACTTAAATAAATAGATATAAAAGAGTCTTCAAAATGCTAATTCAATTGACCACCAAATGCATCCTGAAAATCCACTTCCAATTATCATTGTAAATGAGACAAATTTTTTTTTCCTCCACTTAGTTGTGAATGTGGTGCTGGGGATCAAACCCAGGTCCTCGCTCATGCCAGGAAAAGGTCATACCACTGAGCCACATTTCCAGCCCATGGCATGAATTTCTAAACTTGTATTAGAATCTGAAGAAATCATTGCTGTTCATGTCAAGCACAGACAAAAGGAATAAAGTGCAGTTTCAGAACTACAGAAATGTGGAAATTCATATAAACTGTGCAATGAACATAACAGGCTTAGGAAACCAGGCAGGGATAATGTGAGAAATGTTTATGGCCACGTTTTCTTGATGTGTACTTTGTTGAAATTTAAAAAATGGAAAAAGTTGTCTTGGACAAAGATATTATAGAAGATAATAATTTCTCAAATCCCCAATATCTCAGGATATGTGTGAGAGCGGTGATGAGTTCTATTCTTCTCGTTCTCAACTCTGAGGTGATACTTTCTTTGCTTCAGATTTAAACATCTTGACATCAAATAGAAATTGAGAATTGTTGTAATTAAAGTTTTGTGTTTTATTCTAAGTATTTGGTTTTTGTATAAAATTAGCATTATAAAATTTTCCATATATATCTATATATAGATATATATGTCTCCCACTTTAAATTCTAGAAAATCCTGCCGTAATCTGTGATATCCATTTTCCTTTAACCTGTGAATTACATTAGTTAGGCTTTGTTTCTGCAAAAGTGGTACACATCTTTACGGAAGGAAATTAAGTCCAGAGTAGTTTGGACTTGTCCAAGGAAGTCTGTAGAGTAAACGGTAGAGACGAAAGAAGAAAAAAAAAATTAAGACATTTTGCCCAGTATATTTCTATCATCACATATCATCGACATGGGTAAATAAGAAGGGAGATGAAACTCATTGAAAAATTACACTCATCAATTTAATGAGTTTTAACTTCTTTATAAAGACTAGTAAGTTTTCTCAGTCTTCCTTTAAAAAAATCCTAATTGGTAAAATGCACATAAAGATTTTTGTTTCAAAGTAAAAAGAAAATAGAAATATCCATGCTGTCAGTAACTTGTCATTTTGTCACCATGTTCCATTCCCTATTAGCTATCGGATGTGGTGCATTGTCTTAAAATGGACCATATGTTCTCAGGGTTCATGTTCTGCAGATTCATAGACTTCACCTAAATTCCTGACTTAGAAGAATCTTAAAATTAAAAAAAAAATTCTAGTAAGGAACTTCCAAATGCCAAAATACAGAATTCTTTTTAATGGCACAAAACAAAATGGTAAAAGAAAAACATGAATTCTATGAAGCTGAGCTGTAAATATACAGGGTCACTGAAGTGTCCTGTGGGCCACTTCCATCCCGTGACTGGGTCTGAGGAGGGCACCAAGGTGTGTGCATGGAGCCAAGCCCCGGAAGATGCTGAGGTCTTTTAAGGAAGTTTTTCACCACTGGCTTCTATAGGTTACTTTTTTGTTTTCTTTCTTTCTTTCTTTCTTTCTTTCTTTCTTTCTTTCTTTCTTTCTCTCTCTCTTTCTTTGAGAAAGAGAGAAATAGTTAATTTTATTTTTTCATCTCTTTTTTCCTTCCTCCACCTCGTTATGCATGCGCTGCTGGGGATTCAACCTGGGTCCTTGCACATGGCAGGCAAGCGCTCTACTGCGGGGCCACCTCTCCGGTATGGTTAGTTTTAATGAAATAGAAGTGAACGTTCAAACAACATCAAATACACAAGACAAACCACCGTGAAGGAGACAGTTTGCAGGAATCACCAAGAATATCAAACATTGTAATTATCAGAAATATGAATTCATATATAGAAAGTTTAAAGAAATAAAAAAATAGATTAAAACATCAGTAACAGTAAAGAGATTTATCAATGATGGAGTATATTTGTAAAAGAACCAAACTATACATTTAGTAAAGAAAGACTTCATTTTTTAAGCCAAATATCTGTTGGAAAGAATATATTACATCTCACACAGTGCAAGAAGGCTTGATAGGCTGAAAGACAGATTAGTTGAAATTATCTAAGATGCCACATGTAGAGAAAAATATGTCACCCATGTGAACGTGAGGAACAAGGAGTGTGATAGCATGACATTTCTTTAACCGTGCTGCAGTGCCTTATTTCACTACTGTCTTTAAATGATGGCTTACCTTGGCCCAAAGGCTACTATGTTCCCAGTTTTACAGCAAGCTGTACACGCTCTGCACTGCTTAGTTTGATTTATTAACTTAGCAATCCATTTAGCACATACTGTTATAAATACATTATTTTAATTCTAGCAAAAATAAATTATGTATATTCATCAAAATGTGTGGCACTATGAAAAGTGGACAGTGTGTCCTAGCAAATTGAATTAAAGCAAGATAGTTAAATATAGGCTCTGTGCTACCTCATTTCTTGCTAGCGTGTTCTGTCTGATTTCTTCTTGGGATATTGAAGACCAAAGTGAATTCTTGTTTTGCTTTTCTCTTACAGAAGAGACATTTATTTAGATTTTGCAGAAAGGATACAATAAAATAAGGACAATGAGTGGCACAGATTATGATGGTTGGTTGTTCCTCCTCCAGGTTCTCTCTTACCACCTACTGAGCTCCTAAATATAATTTTCTTGATATGTTCTGTAGCCAGGAAATGCAGTCAGCCTAGAATCAATTCAATTCTTCTGCTCTCAGGTGACCTAGAAGTCACCAATTTGGACCTAAAGCACTTTGCAGGGATCTTAGATGTCCTGGTTTATAAATTTTATAAAGACAAGTGAGCTGTGCTTTGCCATCTGGTAGTTTGATGGTAGAGGGGATACTCGGGTTTCCAGTTCAAGGTAAAGATACTCCATTTCTTTTTGAGTTTCAGAGATGAGTGTGACATCCATGAAACTTTTCTTAAAATATTAACATGGCCAGGGTTTTACAACATGCATGAATGCTTTCCACACAAAGGCATCTGATTCCCTCATTGTAAGTGATAAATCAATAGCTCTCAGTATCCTAATTACATGGTGGGGCAAGAAAGTATGTGCATGCCTATGAGCATCTTGAAGGGGTCAAAGAAAAAGTATGTTTATATAAGTCTTCAGGTCCATATTCTACATTCCTTCATCTAAAAACCTGTACTAATAACTAGCTTCCCAAATGAAGATAATTATTGAAATATTGTGCATGTTTTTTTAAATGATAGGATTTCTTATCCTTAAAATACATGACACAATATTACTTTTGGTACATGTAATTAGATCACAAATACTTGAATTGCATAATGACTACTTAACTGAAATTTAAGAAACCTACTTATATGAATTATATATCACTGTTATTTCAAAACTATTTTCTGAGGATATGTGTTATTATTAGTATTTCATTCACAAGGATAGTGAAACTCAAAGTATTGATGGACTGGTCACTGTCCCACAAGCACTAAGTGTTAAACATTGGTAGGCTGGGATGCATAGGTAAGACATGTTGCTTTTCCCCACATTAATATATGGTGAGAGGAGAAAATATCTTTATAACGATGATCCTTCAAGCTCTAATGTGTCCAGATGAGAAAAATGTGTGAAGTGTGTTTATGGTCACATGTTTTTATAGTTTTATTTCATTGTTAATTAATTCATAATAATCCTATAAAATTATTTGCATACATCAAATAGCTAGAAGAGAAGATTTTGAATGTTTCACCACAAAGGATGAATGTTTGAAGAGGATGGACATGAGAATTAATAATTCCTGATTTGATTGTTACATGGTGCATACACTCACAGAAACATCATATTGTACCCCCAGATACAGTCATAATTATGTATGCACAAATATAATACAGATGCAAAAGAATTTCTGATACATAATTTGGCCAGTTGCAAAGCTTAAGAATGGAAGAATTAAATTATGAGAGCTAGAATTAAAAGATGTGATATAAAAATGAATACTCAGGAGATTGGAGAGGTGGCTCAGTGGTAGAGCACTTGCCTGGCATGTGTGAGGACCAGACTTTGATCCCCAGCACCACATACATAATTAAGTGGAGGAAAAACAAAAACCAGATGAAAAAATAAAATCAATTATTTCTCTTTTTCTCATTCTCTCTCTCTCTTTAAAAAAAAAACAACAACTGAATACTCCGTGTTGAACACACTGACTTAAAAAAAAGCAATACACCTACAACAACAGATATTTTTCTTACAATAATTGCCACAACTTAAGGTTGCCATTGAAATCCTCTAGTAGACTATTAATACACAAACAATTTGAAAAAAAAAATGTCTCCAGTTCTTCAATGCATCGAAAAGCTAATGAGAACTTGAGTAGATGTTAGTTCAAAGTAAATTGTTTGTGGAAAACTATTATTCAAATTAGGGATAATTCATGTTAAAATATTATCCCCTTTTCAATTTTGCTTCCTCCATTTCAATCATTCATTCACTGATTTTTTTTAAAGACAGAAGGACAGTGAGAGAGAGAGAGAGAGAGAAAGAGAAAGAGAGAGAGAGAGAGAATCAATTTTTATTGAGCTTTTCACATGGCTTTCACTGCTCTGACACTTGGTTGTGTGCATGGTGCTGGGGTTTGAACCCATGTACTCGTGCATGACCGGCAAGCGTCTTAACCACTTTGCCACGGCTCCAGCCCCTCATTCACTTTTTATTAAACTTTGGTTATGGGAAGCTTCTGGTTATGTGTTATGATTTAGATATGAGGTGTCCCTTATAAGCTCATGCGTGACACAATGCAAGAATGTTCACAGGTGGAATGATTACATCATGATGGCTGTGACCTAATGGGTGAATTGAGCTGCTGATGTGGGTTAACTGGTGGGAACTGTATGTAGATTGGGCGTGGTTGGAGGAAGTGGGCAATGGAAGTTGACTTTGGTGTTCTATTTTGGCTCTGGATGGGGGATCTCTCTCTCTCTCTCTGCCTCCTGACTGTCATGGCCTGAGCAGCTTTCCTCCACCACATACCTCCACCATGATGTTCTGCCTCATCTTAAGCCCAGAGCTGTGGAGCCAGCTCACCAGGTACTAACCCTCTGAAACTATGAGCCAAAATAAACTTTCCCACCTAAGTTGTTCATGCTAGGTAAATCAGTTACAGAGAAACAAAACCAACAAAAGCATCATACAAAGAGCGTTAGGCAGACATTACTCCGCACCTGCCAGACAGGCTTCTTTACACGGTTCCTGGATTACCTAACCATGAGAGTTCTTGTTTTTTTATTGAGAAATTTGTTATAGAACAACCATACAAGTTTTTCACAAAATATTATAAAATGTGTATAGATTCTGGATACTAGATTTACCCCCAGAAGTGCCCCACCAT
>PVKS010019909.1:0-37661 GCA_004027875.1 Aplodontia rufa | reverse complement strand
GTTCATAGCAGCTCAATTTACTATTGCTAGACTATGGAACCAACCCAGATGTCCCTCACGGGATGAATGGCTCCAAAAACTGTGGTACATTTATACCATGGAATATTACACAGCAATTGCAGCCTTTGAAGGTAAATGGATGGCTATGGAAGAGATCATGCTGAGTAAAATCAGCTTAACCCAGAGAAATAAGGGTCGATTGTCTCCACTCATCTGTGGAGGCTGGGACTAGACCCTGGCCAGCGAGAAAGTTGGTCTATTATCATGTGTTAAATCCAGAAAAGGTGTAATGTTATACAAAATAATCCTTTTTTAGAGATATTGTGGGAAGGGGAAGGGAGGGATAAGGGTAGGTAATTGGGGGGGCACTCCTGGGGGTAATTCCAATATCCAGAATCCATACACATTTTATATTATTTTGTTAAAAACTTGTATGGTTGTTCAAAAATAAAATTAAAAAATACAAAAAAAGAATCATAAAAAAACATAAGTGATTATTTTGGTACTTTATTTAATAATCCATGTAACCAAGTTACAGAACCCAAGATAATCATTGCAGGTGAACATCCAGCTAATCAGAAACAGAAAGCTGCCAAATCTGACTATAAGATCAATGCTAATTGCAGTCAATCAAGTTGTTTCTGTATATTGCTTTCTTATCTCTGATTATAAATTTCATCGCACATTTGTGGGGTGGGGCATTCTGAACCTTCTTTAGTCTAGAATGTTGTTTTCTCCTAGAATATTTTCAATTGCTTAAGGAAATTTTGTGAAATTTAAATGGTCTATTATCTTTTTAATAGATTAAATTCCTTGTATATACATATTCTTAGGTAATTGAACTTTTCTTGCAACATGTATCATAGTTCTAATTTTATCTTTACCTGTATAGCTACTTAAATATTTAGTTATTGGAGACAATAACTATTATGGCTGAGCATTTTAAAATATAGGGTATATTTTTATGCCATAATGAGAAAATTAGAACATAATATAAACAAATTTTTTTAAATTAATCATGTGTTCAACTAAAAATCACATACAGACCTCTCAATATCTAGTCATGTATAGCGAGATGTTGGTTTATACACTTATTAATCCCTGTTGTACTCATGAGTTCCTGCACCTGTTCTTGAGAATGAGTCCTTGCCTTTTGTTGAACTCAATTAGCTTTCTCTTTGGCTTCTTGTACCAAAGGTATTTGTAACCATCTCAAGACTTCTTAATAGCTGCTTGTAATCATTTCCAACTAGGAGAGGGTCTCCCTCACTCCACTGATCTCCTATTTGAATCTCTGATCCACCACAGGTCTCAAATGTGTAAAAATTACCAATCATTCTGAATACAGGAAGATGTTGCAAATAAGATAAAATAATTTTAACCATCTTTTGCAAATGACTGCAAGGGTTTTATGGAGGGTTTGATGGCAGCAGGGGAGAACTGGTAAAATAAAAACAATGCATTCTTAAACCATGATGTGTTCTTCAACATTAAAATTTCCCTTCCAGGTTGCTCATTCCTTAATGTGCCACACATTTCATGATGCAAGCTAGAGCATATCACTTTTTTTATGTTTTCGTCTTTATCATAGACCCAGGAAATTGCAGTAACATGAACTGGTTAACAACAAAATTCTTTCCAGTGCTTCATAAAATCTTTGACTTTTCTTCATTTGAGATATGTGAATAAGAATGCACAAAAAAAAAACAAGAACAGATGATATTATTCATTTGGCAAGAAATGTCTGGCAAAAAAGGAAAATGCACTTATTGATTCCAATGCAGTAATTGATTTGGTGGTTTCCAATATCATCCTTGCTACTTAAGAAAAAATTATCATGGAGCAAAATGTACTTTAATCTCTTAAACCTCATTTTAAAATCAATAGTCCAAAAGGTTAATCCTTTTCAGTCTTCTGGTTTAAAAAAAAATACCAGAATAGAGAGAAAATATATTTTTATTTTTATCTATGCATTTCTGATTGCTTTTCATCATTGGAATTGTTGGCAAAACTTTAAAGACATTCTTTCATTCATGTCATTCAATAAATATTAAAGATATATACCTGTCAGTATCCTAGATGCTTGGTATAGAATACTAATGGTTTTTGTCACCATAATGCGGATAGTAATTAAATAAACACAAATTTATCATTATAAATCAGGATGAATACGATTGAAAAGTACTAAATGGAATTTTAAATTGAGAGTGAGGGAAGTCCTCTCTGAAGAAATGTCTACTATGAGACCTAAAGAATGAGCAGAAGCTGACAGATTGTGGAGTGAGAAGGAGGATAGACAGGGGGGAGCAGTGCCTATAAAGGTTCTGAGGTGAGGAAGAGACTGACTTGGGAAGAATAAAAAGCCCAGAATTGCTTCAACAAAGATGATGCCAAAGGAAATAGAGCTGAGAATAAGTTTGATAAGGAGGGCTGGGTTTTGATTGTAAGGAACTTACAGGGAAAGGTAAGGAGTATGAATTTCTACATACAATGCAATAGCACAAAGACCTTAAGATAATAAATTGCATACTCCAATTCATTTTATTAAAACATCTTCTGAATACTTTAAGAAAAAGCCTGAAATGAGGAAAAAGAGCTGAAGTTATCCATGAGGATATTATAGTACTCTGGGTAAGAGATGATTGTGGCATAGTTTAGAGTACTGACTTTTGTTCTAGTCAGTCTCCAAATTCCAATGATCTTTTCTTCCTCATTTTCACATTCTTCTTATAGTACCTTCACACATTAATTGGAGCTGACCTTGGTAATAATAAGATCACACAAAAATGGTGGTATGTGACTTCCAAAGGTAAGCCCTAAAAGACACTTCAGCTTCCTGTTTCCTCTCTCTTGGATCACTCATTTTGGGGTAGCCAGTTGCCACGTTGTGAGGATACTCAAGCAGCCCTGTGGAGAACTCTAGGTGGCAAGGAACTGAGACCTCCCACCAAGAACAAGGACAATCTCCCTAGTCATGTGTGTGAGCCACATTGGAAGTAGCTCTTCCTGCTCTAGTCAAGCTTTAAGATAACCGCAGTCTTGACCAGTATTTGGACTACAATCTCCCAACAGACTCTAGGTCAGGTTCAGCTAAGCTCCTCCATGCTTTTGACCCACAGAGACTACATGAGATATAAAACACTCATTATTATTTTAAGGCACTAAGGTTTAATATAAAATGTGATGCAGCAAGAGATGATTCATTTATTGGTAAAGGAATAAAGAGAGTGCATTTGAGTGATACTATGGAGATAAAATAGATAAGATATGATAAAGACCTGTGTTTCTGGCTGTGGTTTAAGGAAGAGAGTTTTGAGAACGCCTCTCAGATTTCTGGCTTTTGCAACTGGTTTTCACCATGTAATGAGCAGGAAGAAGACATCAGTAGAAAGCTCACCTGAGGTCAAGAGTCCAGTTTGAGATATGTTTAAAGAGGCTGAAAAACAACTAAGCAGATAAACAAGCTCAAAGGAGAAATCTTGGCTAGTGATATATACTGGGAGCTTTTGGCTTCATTGGAAGAAATTAATTCAAGGAGCCCAAGATGAGGATTCTGCCTCAAGAGCTGAAGTCTTAAGATTTCTATAATGTGGAAACCTAAATAGAAAATGGGGGGAAATGATTCGAGGAATTGGATGAAAAAAGATGTTGTTAGCAATACACCGAGTAGTCCTCAAAGAGGCGGTATTATCTATTCCATCTGCCTCAATGGTGTGCATTCATCATTAAGGTGAATTTAGACAAGGGTGGTATTTTGCATGACTCCAGGGGGCACCATTCATGTAGTATTCCATGTTAACAGAACCTCTTGATGTTGTAAAGTGTACTGACCAAGGACAAACAAACAAAAAAATCACCCTTTCTCCTCAGGGGCAAATGACAACCAGTTTCGACCCCGCTCCTCAACAATATTTCAGTACTTATGAGTAGGTATTAGGAAGTAAGTCTTGAGGAGGCTAAAAACCTTGCAGTTCCACTGAGAGTTTCGGATAATGAAGGTTCTTCCCTATCATTTTCCTTTCAGCACACAGCATCTGTGACTTTTTACTTGCCCGTAAGTGTGGGGAAATCTCCACCTCCCTAAAATACTTCAGAATCACATAAACAATAGATTGACACCACTTCTAGGTAGTATCTAGGAAGTAGTGTTCACCTTGGTAGCACATTAATACTCACGAATGCTTTTATAAAAATCCAGATACCCTGCTACCACCCTTAGGATTGATTTAATTGCCCTACAGTAGAAAGGAGAGGTCATGACCATTTTTTTATTTTTACAAAGCTCCCCAGTTGGTTCTAATCATAGCATGGGTTGAGAAACCCTGTCCTAGGAAAGTTATGTGAACACAAGATTGCCATCAAGAAGTTGTGCTTAGTAGATAAGGAACATGGGAGGAACATGAAAAGATTTCAAAATCTAGACACCAACCCATACCCACCCACAATCAAATCAGAATTTTTATGGGTGGAGCCCAAGCATCTGTATGTTTTTATCATTCTGAATGTATCAGGTGACTGACTAGTTCCAACCAATGAGTTTTGAGTGGAAATGTTTTCCACTTCTAAATTGGATCAATTGCAGGAAAAAGACTCTGCTGTCAGCCTAGCAGATGAGGAACAAAGTTCTGAGCTGCTCATGGATGAATATACACATGGTATGGTGGATTATAAGCAACTGAGAATTTAGGTTGCTGACTACCCTCACTAATAGACTTATTTCACATGTCTGTGATATTAATGGGATAATGTGCACTAGGTGATTGCTATCTTAACTGTCACACCACAAAGTACAAAACACATGTATGTTTCCATATAGCAGGTGAGCATCATTGGACCTTGGTGTCCAAATATTGGCATTCCTGTAGCTATTGGGATTTGACATTCAAGCCTAGAGTAGAATGTTATGAATTTAGAAGTATCTCATCTGACATTTAATTATACATTAAAATTATTGATCATCAAGCTTGTAAATCATATTTTCAGTTCATGAAGACTGATGATATTCAAGAACCTCCAAGAATTTAACAATATTAGGCTAACAAAAGTAAACTCATAATGGCTAAAAAATACCTAATCTTCTTTTCAATAAATATGTATATGCAAATGATTAACTTGGCTCTCGCCAAATACAGTTGAGGGCAATCTTAAGTGTTTATAAATATTGAAGATGTGTTTAGTCTTAACTTGTAATAAATCCAAAGCATATGGGCATAAAGAAGAATATCAAAAGAAATAATGTTCTGAAATAATATTGTTCTTAATTTTTCTCATTGTCACCTTTTCAAACATGCTCTACCTATAAATAGATACCTGTATAAATTATGACTAAATCTATTTTTACTGCTTCACAGAATATCTTTTGCTGAATATGTGGCATCTTAATCTCTGGTATATTATCTACTAAAGGATAATAGATTTGCCAACAAAAATAGATAGCTATATTCCATTAAAAGCCAACTTCATAATGCACAGCCAGACTTAGGTTCTGCTCCCAGACAATGGTACATTTAGTTTCCAAAAAATCTAAAATAAATATTATAGTTTTATAACTTACTGAGTCAGATTTTCCTCCATTTTACAAGATAGACAATATGCATATTTTCCTTGTGTTCTTAAAAGAGCAGCTTAAGTGACTTGAAAATAAGTGAGATTTGATTAAATTCACTAATCTCCTGATGGCAGTGGTTTATTTATTTAATTATACAAATTTTTGATAATCATGTCACTTATTAAATTTTTAAATACTTAGATTTTGTCTTTTAAAAGGAAAACATAGCAAAAAGCACAAACAAAACAAAATGAAGCCCTACAAGTTAAAAAGAAAAAAATCACCCATTATTCCAGTCCTTGAGGAAAGCACAATGAGCCACTTGAGGAATTTGCCCCAGTCCTTTTGCTCTGCAAACATTTGCAATAAAGGTACAATGCAAAAACAAAATTATGTGTATATATATATACATTATAATTAAGGTTGATGATATGCAAAAACCTGTGTTTATATACACACACATATATGTGCATGCGTATATATTATATAAATCATATATATGTAAATTATATACTATATATTATATATGGATTTTTAAGTTCCTGATTACAAATTCAACCAATGTGCCTCCTTAAAGGCAATTTTTAAAATATAAAAAATTTATTAAGACAAAAAGATAACTCAGGGGGAAAAAGCATCAGAAATAATCATTATTCAGATTTTAATGCCTCCACTAAAAGTCCTTCCTTAGCTACTTCAGAGTTCACTCAAAAGGTCCATTCTGTAGAATGGTCCCTTGCAGTACAATTAACATTTTCCAGAGTTCCAAATATTTTTTCACTTCTGAGTTGGAGCACCTACATTCATCAAGCACTGGCAATATGGGGTAAACACAATATATTACAACCTGATGTTATAAAACTCAGCCTGCTCTCTCCAACAGCTACAGGACTGGGAGGACGTAAACTAGAAAGCAAATACAATGCATAGTTACCAATGCCAGAAGTTGAGATGAGTTCAGGATGCAAGGAAACCATGTGAGACAAACCTACCCCATGGTGGAGGTAAATACAGGGAGGAAGGGTGCAGTATGGTTTTCCTCACAGGGCTGGGCACAGTAATTCCAAATGGCAGGTGAATAAAAAGATAATGACAAGAGATGAAGAGGGAGATGTTGGAGCAGGCTTTGAATTTCATAATAAGGGGTCTGAATTTTATGCAGAGGACAGTGAGGCAATAAAGCAGCAAAGTAACATAATCAGGTATGTGTTTAAGAAAGAGCAGTCTAGCAGCAAGAAGGATGAAGCAAGGACGCTAGAGAAGAGCAAGCTCTGGCCATCAACCATTCAGAAATGAAAAGGCCTAGACAGAGGCAGTGGTAATGTGATGAATATTAAGGATATGAAGGAGACATAGCGCATTCCTTATCCACCCACATGTCACTTGTGGATTAACCTTAGATGGTGATCATGTTTGCCAGATTCTTAGTAAGATAACATCTCAAGACTTGCCTTGATCATCTCCTTTCAGCCTTATTGATATGCGGTTAAACAAGGTAAATAAAATTGTATTTTAGATCTTACTCCTGAGGGATCGTTGGAAGAGACCTGGGTAGGACTCGGACACACTAATCAAATTCAGGGGACAGAGATCTAGGACACTAGGACATGTCATATACAGGAAAGCAGAAAACTCAGGGTGATCACCTCAAAGATCTTTTCTTGGACAACTTGACCATTGCAAAAAAAAAAAAAAATTCCCTTAGCCCATGATAATTTATCAGAGCTACAAACTGAAGGGAGAATAAATCTACTCTGAACAATACTGTTACTAAATCATAGTCATTCATATTACATCAGTGAGACAGTTATGTAAATAGAAACTCATTAGCTAGGTAAACAAATATGTCGGATAGGGGATTAGGATTTTACAAATGCCAGGGGACCCTGAGGCTCAATGTTAATGCTTTTCTTTTTCTGTTTGGGTTGGTAACGTGGTTTAATCAAGATGACTGACAAAGAAAGCTATCTGAACTTTTCAGCACAGCACTTAAAACTGTCCATCATCCATAACTGAGCTCCTGAATTCTTTTATTTTAACAGAACTCTCTGAAACTGATTTGAATTGCCTCATGAGGGGATCATGAGCTTGCTGACACTGGAAGTATTAAAATAAAAAAAAAAGAGAAGTGCTAGAAACCTACTAAACGAGAGGCTTTAGAGAGAAATCATACACAGATTAAAATACTGTTTTACAGCTTGGAGAAGGTTTTTCCTTTTCTTTTTCTGTTGCAGCTATGTGAAAATATGCTTATGTATTACCTTCCCCTCACCCCCAGCTATTCAGCATCATATAAACAAATTGAACTAAGTTATTATGAGATTTCAGATACAAGGTCTGAAATCCTAATACCTACAATTCCTGTAACACACATTTTGAGGTTGCTTATGGCTTCACTAAGTTAGGTCTTCTTTAAAAAGACAGATTTAAACATTTTACTCATTCAGCCTTAGCTAAGAGCTAACTTTCTGTTGCTGGACATGCTAAAATGAAATATATATTAAACACTGTTGAAACTTATATCACATTTCAAACTGAGTACAGGCTCTGGTCCCAGTGTTATGCCTTTGCAAGGAAAAGAAAGTTGAAGAAAATAACCTGTAAGAATACATTAAGCAAATAAATGTTTCTCCCAGAAGGATAGAAATTTCAAAGATCTCTGGGTCACAGTATACAACCATGTGGGGCTGGGGATGTAGTTCAATGGTACGGTGAGGCTCTGGGTTCCATCCCCAGCACAACAGTCAATCAATCAGTAAGTAAATATTAAATAAATAGAAAATAATCATATGTAGAGAAAAATAAAATATGTATAGGAGAATATGATTTTGTTTTTTAATTCTGGGGATTGAATCCAGGGGTGCTTAACCACTGAGCAACATCCCCAGCCCTTTTTTATTTTTCGTTTTAGGACAAGGTCTTTCTAAGTTGCTCAGGGCCTCACAAGTTGCTGAGTCTGGATTTACACTTGCAATCCTCCTGCCTCAGCCTCTGAGCCTCTGGGATTATAGGTGTGTGCCACCACGCCTGGTGAGAGTGATTCTTTCCAAAGTAAGAAATATCCAAAGAAACTGCAGGGAAGGGAGATGCTTTGAGGAATATGATAAAGGAGAAGTACAATGGAGGGGATGCCAGAATTGTTTGATGGCAAGAGACCCTTGTTTCCACCTATATAATTTCAGGAAATCTTAGGAAAAGTGTGGTATGAGCTATCTCTGTAATTCTTCAAAGTTTTTGGTACTTCCTCTTCCTCCTGAACTTGCTTAAAGGTGGATCCACATGTCCCTTGAGAATGTGTAAGGAAGATTGAGTGACTTAGGGAATTATGACAATTACTCTATAGCAAGAAAAAGAAATCTGTGACTTGGAGCCTTTGGGGAAGATGAACCTTCAAAATCTCATCTAATTTCTTTTTGATGCTGTGTAATAATTCAGAGAACATGAAGATTCTAAGAAACATCAGGGCAGGAGTCTGAGAGATGGAATTACATTTTGCCTGAGAAATTAGACTAAGTGGGTGAAAATTGTAACTAGATGGATTTGAGCAAGTCCAATCCTAGAAATCCAAATGGTCCTCCCCACCTTTTCTAGAGGGGACTGAGAATTTCCAGCTCCCAAATGAGACTTCCATTTTTTTCTTTCCTGAGGGACTATAATGTCCATGTAACTTGGAGAGAGGAGACAGAGAAACCTAGTATGGGAGATGAGGACTGTCAAACAGTATTTGGTGAAAATGGAATTGGGAAATTTGACTGTGGGTGGGCACAAAGAAACTGGGCAAGAGGAGTATGAATATTAAAATAGTTCCAAATGGAAAATTTGAAAGTTTAGCTTGCAGGAGATGGCTAAAATGATTTCATTCTGAATAAGAATGTGATTGCCAAGAATCAGTTTTCAAAAATCCAAGATTTAAATTTTCTTGTTGCAGACTCAGAATTTAAATAGGCAAAATGATGCAGGGGAGGTTAAGATTGCTCTCCCTTGCTTTTTGTATGGCTGGCTTCTTCCTATCATCCAGGTTTTGATTTTAAGATCACATCCTTATATACATAAGGTTTTCTCTGACTACTGAGCAATTTGGGCTTACATAGTGTATTGAAATGCAACACGTATGTATTTCAAAGTCAAGTGATTAGGAAACTATGGGCCCTTAACACTATTCATGGAAATATGAATCTATACTGGATGCTATCAAAGTTACCAGGTGCTGCCTAATTCCTGTTAGCACTCTCTTCTGATTCTTGTACCTGACGGTCTCTGACCAGGCATCAGGACCCTTGCCTGAGCACTTCCTTTAGCTGCAGAATCTTTCTGCAGGAAATTTCTCCATCCAGGAGGGCAAGCTACTCATATCTGTGAGTTAATATCTGTAGAAGCCACCCTCAATAACATCAAATGGAAAATGTTGGATAAAAATGCCAACTCCTATCTTTTAGGTGAGACAGCACTGAGAAGCATGTTCTGAAAAGTCTCCTCAGGTTCCCCAAGGGCCTGAATCCCAGTTGCTCATGGCAGTAATTCTGTTCATTAGCATACCATCATTGATTTTTCTCCTTTCCCAGTCTTATTACCCCACTTGCTTTTCCATGCCTCCTGAGATCTCCCACGTAAACAACTCGAACTCCAATCCTTATCTAGGGAAGCCCAACTCAAACAGCAGCTTTCCACAAAGGAAATTTAACAAGACAAAAAAGAAAGCAGATAAAGATTCATCGGAACTAACAATAACTAAAGATTAAGCAGCAAGAATAACTGTGATAAAAGCTGTAGATGACAACATAAGGTTACACTAATGAAACTGTGTTTTCTCCAAGCCATGTAGGAAATTCACACAGTCTGCCCACGTGCACACAGCAAGACCGTGTGCAGTAATATTACACAAGTATGCATGGCATACTGTGAAATATTTAGTGGAAGTTAACTTTCATCACACTCCTGGGTTACTGTTCTTAAGAAACCCTAATGTTCTGCTACATCAACTGAATAAATATCAAATTTTGCTAACTGTGAATTCCTGATACAGCAACCTAATAGTATATATATTTACTTATATATTTTTAAAATGAAATGATATCCTATGGTTATCATTTCCTTATTATAAAGGAAAACTCTCAGTGTTGTATCAGTTTGGACCCTTGAGACTCCTAAAAGTCTTGTGGAAACTGGACCTTATTTTTTTCCTGCCCTAAATAGAGGTCACAGATGTTGGGTAAAAAGTCAGCTACCACAAGCAAATGCTCACTGCTTTCTTGGCAGCCGATTCCTTGGGCCAAAAATACTTTAAACAATAAGGTTCCAGTTCTTAAGAGAGCAAACATGCCTTTAGGGGAAACAGAAAAAGAAAAATACACAATAGTCTTACCGACCTTGGGTTTGATATTTACTCTTCTCTTTCTTGGGACAGAGCTGCTGAGTATCAACTGGGATCCTGCCAGGTTCTTATCATATTCGTTCAACAGTCATTTTTCAGGAAGTTCCGTTTTCTGGAAGAGATAAGAAAATAGAATCTGGCAGGCAGGAAATCAGCCATGCTTGTGTTGTTGAAGGATTCTAATGCATTCACTGGAAAGGGGGCACACAGATGCTCCTTTATGTACCATTAGTAGCAAAATTCCTTTGGGTAGGTTTTCTTGTTTTCTTCCACCCCAGAAGTCTATCTTCTAGTTGCCTAGAAATATTTGAAAATTTGTCTTCTCCAATTAGACTGCAAAGGAGAGGCAAGCATCTGGCCTAATTTATCTCCTTTTTGTCAGTACAGTGAAGGTCAAAAAGCTAGCATGTGAACACCCAGTTCTCTTGCCGAGGCTAAGGAGGAGGAAAGAAAGTGTGACGCAGGACTCCCACACAGGAGACTCCGGTTCTGAGTCTACAAATACTCTCCTTCCTTCATTTCCTACCTTCTCCAGGAAGCCATTCCCAAGAGTCCCAATCCTCCACTAATGACTTCACCACCATTATATTTTGTTGGTTTACTCACTGTTGCATGGCAGAATTAGGGGTTTTCCTTAGACAGTAAGTTCCTCAAAATCAGAGACAGAAACATATCTTCTATTGTTTCCTCTACACCATTTGGCATGATTCTGAGCGCATGGCAAAATATAGAAACTTCTACCTAAAATACTAATTAACTACGTTAAGCTTTTCTATAGCACTTGTTCTAGACCTTGCTCATAGGCTGGAATAAGCCTTTTGCGTACAGCCCTTTGGGCTCTACTACTGCAACAGGGCTTGCTCTATTCTCAACTGTTGTGCATCTCTTTCCAGAGGGTTTTCTTTCAGGCAGCAGAAAGCTTCTATCAGGCACAGTACATTGGATGATCTAGGAAATAAACTACCATCAGCATTCAATTGGTGATCCTCAGGTGGTGAATACAGCAGCCTCACTTCTCCATAAGTCAACTCTGGTGTTCTTTTACATGGTCTCCAAGAATTTCCCAGTAGAACGCTGATCTCCTTTTACCCGTAGTGGTACCTTACTTGATAGTTCACTCCTCAAGGCAACTTTCCTTCCTATGTCACTTCCACACTTTTCCTGCAATGTTTCCTGGCATTACCTCCCAAATAAGTTGCTTATGTTTGGATTTTTGTCTCAGAGTCAACTTATAAGAGAACCTGAGCTAAGATGACATTCAATAAAATACTTATGGAATGAATGAAAAGATTATTTTTTCACCTTCACCAACACAGGCAGAGAGGTCAGGCCAAGGATAGGGGTGGTTTTCTTAAGATGAGAAGATAGAGGGATCAACTCCCATACTCCATGCTGTGCCCCCAAAGTAGAAGCACCCATAAGGGCAGGCTGCATGGGAACAAGTTTAAAACACATCATTGCGTTGAACACATCGGGCAACTATGAAGTTCACTGCACCCAATTAGGCCTCGGAAAGGCAGGTCTGACAACACAGTTGACCACAATTCACTGGCTTAATCTGGGAAGGACCATATATATCTTTAAGCCTAAGAATCAGGCCCCCATGTGTCATGGTTTCTATTCATCCAGAAAAAGAGGAGGAAACCAGAAAAAAATAACTACAGACTTTTTGCTAACTTGGATAAGCAACATTTGCCTTCAGCTATGAAATCAGAGAAATGTCCCTTTTTGGTGTCTTAAATTTTGGACGAAATTCTATCTGTTAAAAAAGTTTCTCAGGAATGAAACAGACAAAAGCCATATGAGTACTTGGAGGATGATGGGAAAAAATATTTACCTTATGTTCAAACTGGAAGGGCTGCTTGAGCATTTTTGGTGGTTGATTGCATAATTTCCGTTCTTGAACACTGACTGTTTTATTCCTTTGGTTGCTGGAGGAATACATTGCTCAATGAAATGTGAAGAGATTTGACAAGGACTGTTTTCACGGTTATGAGCCTAATTCTTGCCTTTACTTGTTTACTTAATCAAGTGTCTACTTGTGATCTCTATGGGAGTTTCTAAACTTCATTTTCTCTTTCTTTAAAGAAAAGTTAATCTACTCAGGAAGGAAGGCTAATTCATCAAAGGTCAGTGAACATGAGCACTTTCTAATAAGTAGTTCCAAGCCCCAGTTTCTAAACAACTCACCAGTTCAGCAAAATCCTGGACCACAAGAAATTGACCTGTTTTCAGCTGAAGCACTGGAAACAGTGCAAGATGTAATCTCTCATAGAGGAGTGTTAATTTGTCATTATAGCCAAAATGATTTGCTATAGCAGTGCAACAATTAGAGCAAATGATACCCGTCCCTTCATTGGGGAAAATCCAGAATACAGCTCTGCCATAACTTTAATTTGAGATCTGCCCAGTATTCTGATGAAAACCATCTTAATGAACATGCAAATTACACATTGTCCTCGATTGTGAAAATGTACAGCAAATTTCCTGCTCAGTTATGCGTAATCAGAAGATAAATCTTCCCGGCTACAAACTTGAACATGAATAAAAAACTTTTGTCTTCTCTAAAAGATAGCATGCGTAGATGGAAGAGGAGCTTCCAAGAGTCTTCAGCTTACAGATGAAGAATGTCTTCCTACTGTAAATTATTATGGAGGGGGCGCTGGAGTGGT
The DNA here is from genome assembly GCA_004027875.1 of Aplodontia rufa. Lineage (NCBI taxonomy): Eukaryota > Metazoa > Chordata > Mammalia > Rodentia > Aplodontiidae > Aplodontia > Aplodontia rufa. Next base: position 24,070 of record PVKS010019909.1, on the reverse strand, counting down.
GGCTCAGCAGTTATAGCTCTTGCCTGGCATGCGCAAGGATGTGGGTTCAAACCACTGCATGAAGGACTAAATGAAGCTTGATTCTCTCTTTCTTTTCTTCGTCTCTCTCTCTCTCTCTCTCTCTCTCTCTCTTTTGCAGGGATGATTAAGGATCTTAAGATGTGGAGATGATCCTGGATAATCCGGGTGAATCCAGCCTAACATATTCACAAGGGCCCAAAAATCCAAGAAAGTTTCTCAGCTGTGCAGAAGAAACTACCATCACAGAAGGGTCAGAGACATGCAATTTTTCTGGCTTTGAAAATGGAAGAAGGGGGTCACATACCAAGGAATATAGGTGACTTCTCCAAGTTGGAAAAGACAAGGAAGCAGATTTTCTCTACAGTCTCCAGAAAAGATACTGACCATGACACCTTAGTTTTAGCCCTCTAAGACCTGTATCAGACTCTCACCTTTAGAACTATAGAATGATAAAACGATGTCATTTAAGCCACAAATTGTGTTAATTTGTTACAGCAGCAATAGAATACGAGCACAACTGTGATACGTATTTCCTGAAAAGATTTACATAATAAAAGAAGAAAAGTACTATGGCAAAGTTCCGTATATATAGATGTTTTTCTTTTTTCTTCTCTTCTTTCCTTTACCATCATCCAAAATTAACAAGAATTATTTTATTCCCTATAATTTTCCAGTCTATTTAGGAAAGAAGTAAAATATTCATTTCATATAATGAACATCTGTTTCCTTTTAGCCATAAATGCTCAGTTGTATGCCCTAATCCAATTCATCAACCATAAACATATATTAATGTATATTCTTACGATCCATCAAAAATTTTATATGCAAATGAATAATAGAATTATGTATTATTTTGTGTTCACATTGTACAATTTTTAGATATAACACCACAGAATCAAAAGTTGCTTGACATGAGCTAGAAAACAGGACGCAAAGCCACCACCAAGCCACCACCAAAAAAGATTCATCCAAAGTAAGAAATAGGAGCAATGAAGTCCTGGCTTCTTCCTGTCTTTCTAGCACTCTCTTACATCTGCCCTTGTTTCCCATGTGTATTGAATATTTCATTCCTCTCCAAAACACGATGGAAGGTCATGATGTGTAGAATAACCCCTATTAAGTTTGGATTATGGAAGAGGAAAGAAAAAAAGAAAAATGAAAAGCATACTTATTAGACATTTTCAGGAGAAGAACTAAACTTCACCATTATAATTTTTTTTCTTTTCCAGTTAAAGTCAACTGACTGGTGAGACTGAGAAATGTAAATTGCAAGATGAGCCCTCTGCAAGGCAGAGGGGTACAGGCAGAAGCATACAGTGGGTGATTGCAGCTGCAAGCAAACGGAAAATGATTGGCACTTGCTTCACAGAGTATATTCTGGATTTACAATGAAGTCGTTTTAAAAACCTTATAATTTTCAGCTCCCCAGGATGACTGCATCATTTTGTTTTGCTTTGTTGTTGGACAAGGTATACTCAACCTGTATGTTTTTATTTAATTCAAAATATTAAAATATTAGGATTTCAGCATGCAGTAACTATAAAAATGAATAAGATTTTTCTTTTTTTATTAAGTGCAATCATTGAAATCTGACATGTATTATTATGCTTATACTGTCTCAGTTTCGATACCAAAATTTATAAGAAATATGTGATCTATGCTTAGATTTCACAGTTGATAAAAAAAAGATTGACATACTGAAGTTATGCCAAGAACCTATGAAAAAAATCTTCTAACAATTGAATCAAAAATTATTTAAAAAATTTTCTAGTTAAAATGAAATGAAATGAAAATTTTAGTTTCTTCGTTATGGTAGCCACATTTTATGTGTTAAGTATACACTAATGCTGTGGATACTGTATGGAAATCACGACACTGTATTAGAGACCACAACTGTAGAAAATGTGAGGTTTATTTCACCTTTATAAATTTTTCATGCTTATTTTCTATGTGACCTGTTTTTTTTTCATCATGATCTGTCAGAAGCCTTTAAATGAAAAACATCTGTGTTCTCATTCTTGGTGTCAATGTAAGGAAGAAGGGAAGAGAAGAAGAGACGCTCCATCAAAGAGTGGAGAATGTGACTGTGAAAGCCAGAGAAGGGAAATCAGCCTACCTCTTCAAGTCTATTGGACAGAAAGAATGGAGATCCCAGGCAGCAAGTCCATTTTCACACAGAACCAGGTCTGTTCTCACATACTTTCAGACAGGTCACTTTGTTATAGATAACAGACACCTGATTCAAACCGGCTTGGACAATGAAAATTCTCCATTGGCTCAAGCCGCTAACAAGTCCACATGCTCTGTAATGGAAGCTCAGGCATGGCCACATGCAGCGGCTCAAATAGTATCATTAAGAATTCATTTCATTTTTCTGAATCTCTCAGCATCAATGTCCTCCACGCTGCTTTAAATAGGAGAGTTTCTCCAACAGTGGAAAAATGTTCAACAGCTATCTCTGCCTTATGCCTTATCCTGAGTGCCTCTACCAGGAAAAAGGTGCCCTTTTTAAAGACCCCAGTCCTAGTCCTCTGACTGATGCTCTCTGGTCTTTTTTGGGTCATGTCTTAGTTTGCTTTGCATTACAATAATGCAGTACCTGAGGCAAGCTACTGTATGAAGAGAAGGGGATTATTTTGGCTTATGGTTCTGCAGGTCCAATGTCAAGAAGCCACATTGGACTATGAGCCTTTGTACTGATAGACTCCAAGGCAGCTCAGGGCATTCATTACATGGCAGAATGGAGGGAGCATGCATGTGTATGTGGTCTCTCTCCCTCTTGTTATAAAACCCTCAAAATTCAATCATGAGGTGCCACCCTTATTACCTTGTCTAATCCTAATCGTTTCCCAAGATCCCAGCCTATAAACACCATGGTCAGGTTAAGTCTTCACTCTTTGAACACCTCACAGTGGGGATTAAATTTCAACACAGGAGCCCTTGGGGGACACAGAAAACCATATCCAAACCATAGTGGGTCACATGATCCTTCCTCCAATAATCTCCAGGACTCTCCCAGCGTTGGAGGTGGAGGGTTGGCTCTGTCCACGGACTAGATGAGGTAGTGTAGCTCTCTCAATTAAACATCAGGATACTACAGTTAGGAGGTGAGAAAATGCATGCTGGGCAGGAGAAATCCCTCAGATGGCAAACTGAGACTATTGGCAATGGGAGATTGGTTGGTTCCCAAAAATGGTTACGTTAATTTGGAGTTTATGTATTTCATGAGGAAAAATTGTATCATATGTCAAAAACCCCATTTTCTTTCCCCATGAGCTATGTGGAAATCCATACTTTGAGGAATTTATTTAACCTCACTGGGCTCCAAATTTTCCATCTGTAAAATAAGAATAACAGTACGACCAAACTCATGCATTTATAATAAAGATTAAATAAGTTAGTATTTGTGAAATGTCTTCGCCAGAGTCTGGCAGATGACAAGTGCTAAAAGAAATCACTAAATAAATATGCAAAAAATGTGGTATTATATATTTTTCTTAGTAAAGAAGATTTGTTGACTTCGCAAATGATTTAACATATGCTTCTTCCTGTCAAGGTGGCCTTCAGAGAGATGAAAAACTATTGAAAACAGTTATTGACGGGATAAATCTCATTTTCAAAGGAAAAGATGCAGACACTTTTTTCAGAGACACACTTATGTCCTTAAATATGGTTTGCCTGGGTTGTAATTTCCCTCTGTGAGCATGCGTCAGAATGTAATTGAATGAACACCAACGCAGCCTCCTGTCAAGGAAGCTTTGGCTAATTGAATGGCATCAGGAAACAATCTGGGTATTATGACTATCATGAGGAATTGCCTCCATCTCCATTCCATTCTCATTGTCACAATATTTGGTTTAATCAGGTTATCCAGGATAATAATTATACCCCGTGAGGCTTAACTGGGGGAAAAGAAGGTCACACCTGCTCTGCTGGGGAAGGCAGAATTTAGGGTACAAAGACTCCCAGGAGCATAAGACATAAGACTGAATAGGAATTGCCAGACTGATATATGGGGGGGAGCTGAGTCTCAGAATCCTTGTATGGTTGGATACTTCCACTAAAAGGAAAGAGCCAACTGTGAAAGGTGAAGACACAACATGCTCTGCCTTCCCAAAAGGACTCATCTAGAATTACAACCCTACAATCACTTTGCTGATTAGGCATTGCCTCCGGTAGGCCGTTCTCTGTTACATAGACATTTTTTTCCTGGAGGGAAGTACATTGACCTCTTAGCCGCACCACCCTGAGGATGCTCCCCATTCCTCACCTCTCCCCATACCCCAAATCTTGCCCAATCACTTTGCAGTTTCTCTACTAGAAAGCTTGCTTTGACCCCATGTGGCTTGCTTTGACCTGTGGCATATGGCAAAAGTGGCAATGTGCCAGTTCTGAGCATACACTCAAAGACTTTGCATGCTTCTGCTTGCTTCTCTGCTACATCATTTTTTGTACCAGAGTAATGAAAGACATCTGGAACAAACCACCTTGGCCTTTCGCAAACCTATGAACATGATAGTAAATGTTTATTACTACATGCCATTGTGATTTGGGGTGCTTTGTTATGCAGTGTCATTGTGGTAACCTACCCAAGCCATCAGCTGGGAGAGAACAAGGCTCTGAGCATCTGGTCAGAGCAGGTGCAGTTTCCTGCTGTAAGAGAAGGCAGCATTTGCAGGAATTCCATTGCACCCAATCCCTATCCCTTCCTCCTTTATTTCTATAACTGTGTAATCTAAAAAGTGAAATACTCAAGTTCCTAGAACTTTTTCTAGTGAGGGATAACCCTGTGGTCCAGTTCTAGCCAATGATATATAAGCATAGTCTTGCAGAGAGCTCCCAAGAAAATGTTTGCTGTCTTGATAAGAAGAAAAGTGATGCCTGTTGCTGCCCTTCTCCCTTATTTCCAACGTAATTGTGATGCCTGGATCTAAAGAAGCCAATTGTAACTAGGAGACAAGTAGCACAAGGTTGGAAAACTGGCATCATAAGGAGGGCAAGGTAAGAAGTTAGAAAAGGCCTGAGACTTTGATGATATTACTGAGTAGCAAAACCAGCAACCAGAATACCTACTGCCAGTCTTTTTTTTATTTGGGATTCAATCAGTACATATTTTGGTTAAGCCCTGTAAGAAGGGTGATCTGATGTTGAAAATTAATTCCTAGCGAATATGCCTATTTATTTGGTTTGGGTCTTAACCCAGGCTGTTTGCACCAGAAAGATGTAGTTTTCTTATTAGAGGAAGTGAAATAGAAGAAAACTCTAAAAATTTTATAGCCTACTGGAGGATGCCAGGGCAAGAGAGAGGAATGGAAGCAGCACTCTTATTCTCAAACATCAAATAGAAGTTCCCTGGCAAATTAGAATGGGGGAAGCTTGGATTACCTCTCTTCTGGGTCTTGACCTATTTGACCTATTAAAATTTAATCCATCCACCATTCTTAGCCTGTCCATCAATCTTCTCAAAATCCAGCCATGATAAACTATTACTTTTTCTGAACTCCTGGAGCTATTTTTTTGTTTTTGTTTTTAGTTCGGGTGTGCCCCCCATCCTATGCATCGTAACTCAACCCTGCAAGAGTCCAGCTGTGCAAGGTGTCTGATCATCTTTGCAAGAACAATATCCTAACAGTCCCTACAGAATCTTCTACGAACTTAGTAAGTGCTCAGCTTGCAGTGGGACTTTAGTAAGTAGTAGTAACAATAAAATGAACCTGACCTTTGCTTTATACGCTGCTTTGCAGCACCTCCGTGCCTGCAGGTGTGTCTGGGAAGCTAATTAGGCATTGATAACAAAAAAACAGCTCTGCTGAGGATGCCTTGTGCTTCAGAGGAAGGGAATTAAGAGAGAGATAAAAGAGAACAACAGAGAGGAGAAAGAAAGAACAATTCAAAGTCACCTCCAAAGATATCAGAGTCACTCTACAATTTATTCCCTCTTGGGAGCATTACTATCAGAAGTTCTGATGAAAAAGGAATCAGCAATCTGGCATGGTTTTGCACTTTTTACTGTTCCTGAAAATATATGCTGGAGCATTTAGACTTTTGTGTTTCCACTTTAGTTAAAAAGAAGAGGAGGGGCTGGAGGGGCTGCCCAGCGATTGGAGCACTTGCCTGGCATTCACAAGAACCTGGGTTCAAACCCTAGCACCACATGCACAACTAAGTGTCAGAGAAACAAAGGCCAGATGAAAAACTAAATAAAGTTGATTCTTTCTCTCACTGTCTCCGTCTCTTAAAAAAAAATGGCTTAAGCTGGAGAGTACTAGAACTCATTACTAAGGAGAGAAGGGTGAGATAGGGTGTCTGAGATTGGGTCCTCAGAGGCAGACACAGAAACAAGGCTCTGAGCCCAGATGGCTTCTACAGTGATCCCAAGAAACATAGAAGGAGAATGTGGAAATGAGAAGAGAAAGGAAAGAAGGCTAAAGCAGGTACATTAATGTGGTGCCTGGAACTCCGTCGTAGGGGAGCTCTATATTCCGTCTGTGTGATTAGGAGCTGAGACACTCTCCACTAACTCCCATTTAGCATTGGTGGAAGGTTGTTCCCAGGGGAGTTTACTCTTTGGCAATCCCAGCTTCACATTCATGACTGAGCTCCCTTCTGCAGCCAAAGAAAGTCCTTAGGCAGAGAAGCCAAGAAGAGGTTGGCACATACGGGAGTGGTAGGCCTTGAGGGTAAATGTGCAGGGCTTCCATAGTGTCTGCCACATGGAGAGAAGGGTGAGGAGGAACAGGAGGCAGGTGGTGAGGGAGACAGCAATGGGAAGCACTCCTATGGGTAGAGCTCCCAGCTGGAGTGAATGTCAGTGAATGGCAGGAGTATCCGACTGAAACAGCTGGAGAAATCTATACTACATCTCTCATTTATCTTTTCTTTAGATTTTAGAATATCTTCAAAATCATAAGTGTCAAACTCATATTATCAACCTTCATGTGCCATATTAGGGAGGAAATAGAGTAATTCATACAGGGAATATTTTGGATCTAATCAAAATTATGATTCACAAAGAGTTTAGTAGAAAAGAGTGGTGTCTAACATTCAATAATAAAATAGTTCTATAGAAGGTGAGAGCTAGATTGAATATATACCATTAAAAACGTACGAAGGGGCTGGAGTGGTGGCTCAGAGGTCATACACTTGCCTGGCATGCGCAAGTGCACAAGTTCGAATCCCAGCACCATATACACAACAAAGTGTTGGAGCAACAGGGGAACAGGGGTCATGTGAAAAAACTAAATAAAATTGATTCTCTCTCTCTCTCTGTCCCTCTCTAATGAACATGTATTACTTTTATAACTTTCTCATATCTTTGAGAAAAAAAGAATGTATCATGTCATTAATGGGCCATTTTAAAATGATTTTGCTAATTTGCCCTGTCTAAGCCTGTCAATAGAATCTATCTAGAACTGTGTCTCAAGGACACCAGCTTGCAGAAGGTTATTATCTTCAACTCTGTTATCCTCCTTCCCTAAGAAGTCCATGTCACATTCCAGTTTAGCCAACCAATCAACATGCATTCACTGATTTAATTAGTATTTACAGAGTGCCCACAGTGGGCCAGGCACTACCCTAGGCACCAGACAAAACCAGGCAGAGTTCCAGCCCTCATGGAGGGAACCAAGTAATAAAACAAATATAAATGTCTATATTTTAGTAACACTCTTCAGAAGAGACACATGGTTCCATGAGAGTCTATCGTAAAGATTTGGATCTAATGGGGTAGGTCAACTCAGGAAATGAGGTTCAACTTAAGATCCAAAGGATGCATAGGAGTTAACCAGGCAGATGTTAATTTGGCTTCTAATGTGTGCATGGATCACCAGGCTGGGGTCTTGGGATGCAAACCTCTGTCCTCAAGAATCTAGCCATCTGACTATCAAGATAATCAAATATCCTAAAATAATAGAGAACAAAACAGTATTGGATTGACAGCCCTAAAGTCTGTAGGATGACAGGAGTTCAAAGGAACTAGCAATCAATAAAGGCTAAAGTTGTCAAGAGAGACTCTTTGGAGGAAATGAAGCTTGGATCCTCTTTTATGCCAGCAAGAAGGAAAGGTTTGACAAGCAAGGGTTTGACTGCATGAGCAAAAACTCATATGGGTCAGAGTCAATGATGTCTTTAAGAGACAGTGAAATGACCAGCAGGATGAAAGCAGAAGATGGATTTGGGGTGAAGGATCAGGCTGTCCTTGGAAGCCAAGTAAGGATGGTTGGACTTGAAATAATAGAAATCAAGGAGCAAAAAGAGAGGAGACAAAAGTGGTATCCATGGGGATTTGTAGTCCACTATACCACCTGGAAAGAGAGAAGGCAGAGGGCTGCCATCACAATGCAGACTGCAACATGGGGTGTCGCAAAGAAGTGACTTCCTTCGATCCTTTGGAAACTAGGATATAATAAGTTAACTTGGTCTTTAGTCTCTGGAAAGAATATTTCTATGGGAAAGGGCAGTGTCATTGTATTGCTTGAGATCAACTATTCTATTTTACTTATTTTTTCCCAACTCTTACAACCAAGGAAATGTGCTGAAACCCAACCAATTTCTTTCCTTTTTTCCAGAATCTGTGCCTATAGAGAAAATTCCATCTGCAAGTCATTTCAGATTCAGGTCTCCCAGAACAACCTGGCATGGGAGACCTTTCTTTCATGTTTGTTAGGCTTCAACCTTTTGAGATGCCAGAAGTGGGGTGTGGGTGTCAAGATGGGAGGTGGAGATCATGCAAGTAAAGGGCCTCTGTTCATCAGTATGCCTCAATGGAGGGATGACAGAGCCATGGGTGCCAGGGAAAAGAATCTGTTCCCCAGCAGACGTTAAGAGAGGAAGCAATCAGTGCACTTTGTGCCCATCCTCATTATGCACTTGACCAGCAATCGCTCAGGCTGGAACACATATTGGCACATCATTTTCTAGAACATGACCTTAACTAGATGACCCTTCCTGTTTTATAGATCTTTCTAGGAAAGGCGAGTTTCTAAACTTCTTAGGTATTCTGCCTTATTGTACACCTTATTTAAAGTCCTTTTAAGCAATGATAGAGAAACCAGTGTCATGACTGGTTCGCCAAGCACTGCGAAGCCCCCAATCCAGACAACTCTAGAATTTCTACAAGGGAGAGATTAAATTGATGCTATGTGTTTTAATGGGGAAGTCCATAGAAATAATAGGAGCATTAAAGCACACACCTTCCAAGACTTGATACGACCAATGAGCCCTAAAACTAGGTTTCTGTTCATTTAGAGTCTACACCTTAACCTTCACTTTCACCCCAAGGATAGCACACCTTCTTGCATGCAGAAGTAGGTTCTCAGTGAATAAATGATCTAACTTTGCTAACCAAGCTGGCTTCTTGTTTCTCATCTGAAGATCAGAATCTGTTGAGAAGGTTCTTAGGCCTCAGATTCTCCAGAAACATCCCACTCAAACCAAATGGGTAGCTCTCTGGGCCTCTTCCAGCAAACACCAGCAGTTTTCCTGGATCACGGAGGCCCTCTAGTGGACCAGGCTGAAATCCCATCTGAACTCTGAGGCCCTTCAACTTCCTTCTAAAAATTCAACCAGCCCTTACAGTCAAAGTAAGTAATAAATATATATATATATATATATACACACATATATATATATACACATATGTATATATATATATTTCTTATAATAAAAAACAATAAATGCACTAACAATCCGGTTTTTGGTATCTCATAATTTATAAAAAGTGAATTTAGGGATGCCTATTTTCTGATATTATTTGCTCTCTTAACCTTCCTCTAGTTGGCTTGCGTTTTAATGAGATTTAAAATCATCTTGCTTAACTACTTATACCCTGAAGGACTCTCCCTCACCTCAAATACATCTTTAGACTTGTTCAAGAATGTTCCTGATGGCCTTTTTCTCTCAGAACCCCACCAAGGATCTAACTAGGTCCTTGCTGCAGAAGGCTGCAGATTTGCAGGCCTGTGGGCCAAGGTGCCTTTCCTTATAACGCATGTGAGTGATTTCAGGCTTCCGGGGCCTCGCAAAGAGCTTCAGCAGGACCAGGCACAGTTATTGCCTTTTGTGACTTTGGTAGGTGAGTGAGCCCAGGGTGTGGTTGAAAACCGGCTACGTTGGTCGTGTTTATGAATCGATTTGTACAACCCCACAGGAAGCTTTCCTAATATAAATAGCCTGCATTGTGGCTGTATCACCTTCATTTGACCCCTGGGATCTCTAACGAAAAGCCCATCACACTCACCTGGCTTTCAGCCTGACCAGGCAATTAGGCTAGTGGCCAGGAGGAGGTTGAGAGAGAGCCTACATCTACATCTCCAATGGCATCCGTTATTCCCTCAGCTGAACAGAGGGCCAGAGAGAATGATTTTTGGTGGACACAACATTCAGCATCTCCATGCGACAGATAAGGAAATAGATTAGATTGAATGTATTTTCCAAGATTACACAACTATATGAGCATCAGGATTTGGATTCAAACCCAATTCCAACGCTCTAGAACACACTCATTAGCCACCCACTGGGTCTTAATTTTCTGAGATTTGGGTTTTGAATTCTTGACTCATACATAGTCTGTGTGCATGATGTCTCCTGGAATTGGGAAGTCTGTACATCTGTACAGAGTGGTTCAAACTTCTGGATTGAAACCTTTGTCTGTCCAAGATTCTCAGCATGGCCTGATGCCTAAAAGCCTTGCTTCTCAAAGTGTGGTCCTTAAACCTGCAGCATCAGCAGCATCTGGGAGCTTTCAAGAAACATTAGCTTATTGCCTCATCCTACCCCACTTTCCATCTAGTGAATCATAGTCTCCAAAGATACAACCTATACCCAGTTTTCTCAGCTTTCATGTGTACTAAGATCACTTCCTGAGGATCTTGTTAAGTGCAAATTCTGATACAGGGAGCCTGAGGTGGGGGTGCTAAATCTGTGCTTCCCTGGCCAGCCCCCTGATGATGTCAATGCTGTGAACCATACTGGAATAATGTGGCTTAAGATTAATAATTCTCAGATTTGAGCCTGTATTCAAATCACCTGGAGGATTCATTAGTGCATAAGTTACTGGGTTCTACCCCCAGGAGATTCTAATTCAGAATCTGGTCTGGGGTGGAGCTAAAAAAAATGTATGTATTTCTAACAGATTCCAGCAAATGTTAATACTGCAGGTGCAGAGGTCCCACATTGAGGACCACTGTTCTAGACTACCAGAAAGCCCTTTAATTATACAAACATCCCTAATCTTAACAGGACTTTTGATTTGTTTGAAGTCCCAAACCTTTTAGAGCTAAGAGGTCATCAGAGACCCCCTGGTCTCACTTAAGGAACTGCAAGTCAAGGGTCTCACCCAAGATCATGCAGTCAGCCAAGAGGTAAACCACGGTTATGAATCCTGACTCACTCTGTGCTGTGCTGTTTATGCTGCTGGTTCTGGAGCTCCATAAATGCTCTTGGATCCAGCAGCTGCAGTATTTCTCCATCTCAGGCCAGCTTTGCAGGCACTAGAGTCTCTTTCAGACACGTATGTTACCAACACAATCTAAGAAAACACAGTGGCCTCCTACCTAACAGCTCTGTGAAAAGAGGGCTTTGGAAAAAACCAGCATCAATGCTGACTGCTACAGTAGAGGGGGAGAGCAGCAGCCGGCCAGCAAGCCCAGACAAGTGATTCAGCATAGTGGCCCTGAAGCTCAGAAATAAATTAGTATACTGCCAACTACTGGCGCCCAGATTCTCCTTTCAACTCTGAGAAGACCATTTAACCTGTGCCTGAAAAGATGTTTTTCTTTAGGAAAAACAAAACTCAAAATCAAGGGAATAAACACAGCAAAAGGCGTCAAATATGGACTTGGGGTGGGGGTAGTATCAGCCAGTTTCTGTGAAATGACAAATAACTGAGTCCTTAGTTGCTTAAGAAAACACCCTTCTACTATTGCTCACAAGTCTTAGAAAAGGAGAAATGTGCCTGGTGCCACGCCAGGCTTGAAACTGGCATGGGACACCTCTATAGGTTCAGAACATCATGTTTGCTGTATTTTATTGCCCAAAGCAAGACCCAAGACCAGTCCATGTCTCAATGAGAAGAGCTGTAGCTTCACAGTATAAAGATGAGAAGGGTGTGACGGTTCATGACCAATTTTGCAATCTGCCACAAAGGAGTTTGCTTACCTTGGGAGACCCTGAGGCGAAGATTCCAAGGCAAATGGGTCAGTTAAGGTAGGAAGGGGAGGGAATAGCCATAGGGGAGTGGAAGAGTGACAGAGGAGGCAGGCATCCACTAGAGGGCACCCAACCAAGTCGGTGGTCATCTGGCAGTGTGTGCTTAATTTCACTGCAGAGCTCTGGGAGCTGGAAGACCCAGGCCTGACTGTAATCCTGCCTGAAAGACAGAGTTGGGATGGTTCTACACCAATTCCTATCAGGCATTTGTTGAGGGCTGCTCCCAGGGAACACTAATTCCACAACATTTTCTCCTCCCACAGTTCACAAGTGGCTTGAGAGTTCTGAACCAGCCCTTGACAAAGAAATGCCAGGTGCTGGCAGCTGATGGCCAGACCTTTGTACACAGACATGGTTCAGGTAGCAGATGCAATAGGAGGATAAGGGAAGGGCACCCACAACAACTCCTGCCATGGGTTGGGGGAGAAGGAGAAGGAGAAGGAGAAGACCTCAAGCTTCAGGTTTAAGTTACTTAAATCAAAACAACCCCCACTTCATTTTTTTAAGTCTGTTTGCTTTATGTTTGTTGATGTCTCAGTTCTTATGCCAGCAAAGGTTGGGACACTAGATGGCATTATACCAAGTTGTCTTGTGGCTCAGGAAACAAAATGCTGAGTAGAGTTCATAGTTGTCCTTGGAACTTAACAATTAGCAGCATGAGTTCCGAGCAAACAGCTGACCCCATCATAGTAATGATGGTCCACTTCAGCTCCACCAAGGCCACCTCTCTTTTGAGCTTCTGCCGTGGCAGTAACGTCACAATCCATAGAGGCTGGGAGAAAGCCGAAAGAGCTGGCATTTTCTAAGGATTAGGATTCACAAAGTCCTTAGGAGAAGAAGCAGCAAGAAGAAAGAAAGCTTCTGCCCTCAGAAAGGTTGTTGCAGTGTATAAAAAACGAACTGGAAGAAAAAAACGTAAAGTTATAATAAAGATTTGTATGAAGATGGGAGAGAGAAGGTTAGAAATGAAGGTCAAAATCGATTTATTTGGAATTTTTTAAACAAATGAGATGAAATGTCAACAATGATTAATTCCCCCATAACGGATATGGGGTGGTTGTTACATTCTTATCTCTATTTTAAATTTTCACAAAGGCAGGAAGGAAATTACGGTCTCCTGTAATTAACCAGGGATGAAGGGTTCAGGAGGTAACACTGTTGTCAAACAAGGGCTTGCTGCTGCCTGATGTGAATTAGCCCTGGGGTTTTGCAAAAGATAAAAACTTTGTTGGACTGCTGGCCAGCAAGAAGCCAGAAGCTATTAGCTCCAATCTGCCTCTCTGATCAATTGGAAGTGGGAAAATTTATAGGCAGGGAGAGGAGGAAAGCTGCTTGACAAGAAGATTCATGTTTCTTTTCAGGGGAGTTATAATCTGGGGAGTGGGACAGATTGGAACTCAGGACATCATTGAGCAGGTGACCCAGCTTCTGTTCATGTCCATTCTTGAAAAGTCAGTTCTGAACTATAAGAATCTTTAGTGAAAAGCCTGGAGAATTTTCCTGAAAGATGAATGAGGCAAAGGAATTTATGTCTGGATCTATCCAGGCCTTAGTGGATTTCAGCATTGATCTGGATCTGGAGTAACCTTTGAAATCCTCTTGCACTGAGCTTCCGCTTGCTTATTGATGAAATGTCAGGGAACAGACCTAAACCTCAAATGAGAACATATTCACAGTGCCGAGCCCAAAACCACGAACATGAGTGCAAGATGTAGGCTCCTCTCAGACCCCTCAAGTGAGACACTTAGCTGGTTGGATGTGACCAGCAAAGGGACATTTCAAATAGACTCTCCTCCACTGTAGATAAGATGATTTTAGTTTACGAACTAAACTACATCAGTTAACAGGGAAAAGAACACACGAATTTTATTATCTGCCCAACCATGGAATTATTAGACTCAAAGAGGAACCAAATAGTTGACTTAAAGGGATTGGGGCTTGGGCTCCTGGAGGGGAGGGAAGTGGTGTGGGTGGAAGGTTGGGGGAGGTGGTGCACTGGGGCCAAGGGGAGCAACCACCTGTGGCCATCTTTGTCTGGGTCAGGTGTTAGACCCTCAATCTCTTCTTCACGTGGAAAAATACCGCCTATGCAGAACAGGTTGGGGGATATCAGATAAAAATGCTTCATTCTACATTTGCTATTTCCTTTACTTAGGTAGCTAGATGTAGATTTCTCTTCACAATAGGACAGCTTTTCAGAGCCACTACTGTGTCTGCAGAGGTCATTTCCCTGAAACCAAACCAAAATCAAAACATGAGAAAAAAGCATATTTGGGGTGGGATATTTTATTCTCCCATGCTAAAAACAGAAAAAAAAAATCCTAAATAACACCTTATCCTGACAACCTTACCCCTCTCAACATAGGGATTGAGTTGGTCTCAGAAAAAAAAAATGGTTCTTGAATATATGGCTGGAGAGACATCCTCCCCCTTATAGAAAATTCGATTTTAGAACATAACAATAAATATTTCCTAACATTCCTCAAGGCCTTGAAATCTACCTCAAAGGAGCATCTAACCTATTTCCAGAACAGACTTTGGGGCAGGTGTAGCCTGCGAAACATACTGACTTTCTTCTTTGAGTGTGAATGAGAATCTTGGTTCCCTGTGCAAACTTAGAGAAAGCCCATGGCCAGCCTCGACTGCACAAACTCCTGCAAGGAAAAGCCAGGTGGGTGGGGGAGGTGATGTGCTCAAAGAAATGTGGAATCCTGGTGGTTCTTGGCTCTGCCTTCTCAATTTATGTTCAGGACAAGCTCTTCTAGCTTCAAAGAATCCCAGTGAAAATGAGACCCTGGGGAAAGCTGCTTTGCTTTCTAAGGTGACCCTCAGCTTCCCTGGCAGGGAAGAGAGAGGCCAGAAATGCTCTTTTCCCGGGGTCAGACTCTGATTCTCCATTCAACCGATCTCACAGATTCCTTTCTCCCTACCCTTCAACCATGAGTGAGCACCCTTCATTTCCTCATATGTTTGCTAATTCCTTTCTCACCCTAGGATTTTCAATGTTCTGTTCTCCCTTCTTAGAGCTTTTTCTCAGATCTTTCTACTCTATAGGGAACAGACGAGAGGTGAGTGGTGGGCACACGAGGCTAAGGGAATAATTCTGTAAACTGGCCCCGCTGTGCTGACCCCACATGCTTTCCTTTCTAAGAAGCAGTTGACCAGCATCTCTGCCTGGCTTAAATGGACAGATTATGTCACATTCCTCTGCAAATTATCTGTTATTTGCAGGAGAAAAGCAGGCCCAAAATAATATCAATAAGAGGAACCCAAGGTACTTTAGAGGGGAAGACTTTTGTGATCCTTTTCATAGACCAGATCCTGGAACTCAAGGAGATAAGTATAGTTCCTCCTAACCATAAAGTCTGTAAGAATGTATGTATGGTTAAGAATCTAATTAGAATTGGCAAGCATGGGCCAAGGTGACCTAGAGTTTCATGGCAGTGGGGATTTTTAAGTCTGATATCATCCTGCTGTCAATCTAATGTTAAGAGGTGGATCTGGGTAGAACTTATGGAAACTTAAGCAAGACTAATGCAGAAACTTAAGGGTTGAATGTTCTCTCATATGTGGAAGCTAGAGTAAAATCCAACACAGGATGAAAGTTAGTCAAGTTTATCTAATAGACCCACCAAATCTGAAGTAACACAGAAGCTGTGGGAGCTATAGATAAGGGGCTGGGGGCAAAAGGAAGGGAGGAGTGTGAGGGAAAGGGCGGATGATCAATACTGTAGACTACACTTGACTCACATGAGAAGCCCAAATATACCCAGGCAGGCATAAAAATCTAGCAATTTCAATAATTAAAATACATGTAATGGTCATTTATAGCTGTAACATGGGGAAATTACAGAGGAGGCATGAGATGGGGCAATGGGTGAAGACAGGGAGATCCTGGACAAGGATCGAGTTTAAGCTACTCTGTCATTATGTATACAGTATGAATGTGAAGCAATGATTCCCTTCAATATGTAAGACTATGTTGAACCAATTTAAAAAAAAAAACTGGAGCGCAGGAGAGGCATGCTGTCCCCCGTCTCTCTGAGAGGACTCACTCACTCTCTTCCTTGATGCTTCCCCTTTGCCCCTTTCCCCATCCTTTCTAATAAATTCATTGCTTGTTACTCTGAGTGATATGTCTGAAATCTTCCTAATTTGATCACAAGGATTAGGGTTTGAAGGAGCATCCTCACACTGCCTCAGTTTCTCTGAATGTCTCAGCCCTTTAACATTATGACTGGCTCATTCTCATCTTTAAGGTCTCACTCAGTATTATAGGGCGTGGATGTGCCCCAGAAGCGAGGTGGCTGGTGAGGTCCTCTTTTACTGGTTCTTGTGATCATGTCAGAAAGATTTCAGACATGTCACTGAATATCAGGTATGAGTTTATTGAAGGGATAGGAAAAGTGAGTCCTCCCAGAGAGGAGGACCATACACCACACATGCTCTCTGGTCTTTTGAGGGATCCTAGAGAAATTTTCACAGTCCTGCCCAGGTCCATCTCTTGACTTGAATGACAGGAGGATGACATCAGACTTTTAAGTTACCATTGCATTTGGTAAAAATCTAGGGAAACTCTAGGTCCCTTTTGGCCCACGATGACTGTTTCTAATTGGAATCTATTCTTACAGATTTCATGGTTAGGGGGAATTATTCTTATCTCCCTAAATTCTGAACCTGGTCTGTGTAAGGGTCACAAAAATCCCCCACTCTAGTGTATCTTGTGCTCTTCTTTATTGATATTTTGGTCCTGTAGTTCTCCTGCAGATAGCAGTTGCTTGCTAAGGAATATACCCTATCCTATTGATATAAGCCAGGCTAGGCTATAGGTAAATTGTTATTTTTAAAAGAAAGCATGTGGGGGTCAGCAAAATGAACCCAGTTTATGGAGAGCAAAGAGTACCAGCTTTGAGAGACAGGATATAGTGCAGGCATTGGAAAGGAATGGTGCCTTCACTTTGGCATGACCTATTTATATGTATAAAATCCATAATCCAGAGACATGATCTAAGAGGATATTTTTAGTTCTCCTTGTGTTGGTCACTTGACATGTTAATGATTACCTATAATGGTTGTTTTTTCTTTGATTTAGGTGAACATTCTCTATTAGTTTTCCCATCAGAGGGGTTTTCATCTTTCTGCTTTGTGAATTTAAGCAGTTCTACATTTGTGTAACACGAAGGGTTTTATTAGGAGTGTGACATATGGATGAAGTAATCAGATCCTAAAAATATAAATTACAGAAAAATCTATTTGCTGAGCACATGCATCCTCACAACTGTTTTTCCTTTAGGCTCAGGTCAGGAGAGAGGTTATTTACAGACCTGCAGATAAGTTATGATAATTGATTTAATAGTGTTATTTGTGATAAAAATGTGTAGAAGTAATTTAAATCTAGAGTTTTTAATCATGTGAGAATGGCATTTAAAATCTGGAATTTTGAATTATGGCCATTTTTGTTTTGGTAAAAATGTCTCCTTTCTATCTATTCTCAGTCTTCTATCCCACCTCAACACTATTCTCCACCTCTTAGATAATTCTATACTCTTTAGAACATCAACAGGAACTATTTTGAACCAAATTTGAAACTAATTATATTATTTGGTAACATTCATTGATCATGAACTATGTTCTAGCATGATTCAAAGTTATTTATATGTATATTTATGTAATTCTCATGACATCCTTATGTGATAGGGCCTATTTTTTCACACTTTACAAGTAAGAAAATGAAAGAATAGAGGGGTTAAATAATTTTCCCAAGGTAGTAATATTTTTAACAATAGTATCAGTCAGCTAGAATCACAACAATGCTGCATAACAAACACTTAAAAATTTACTTGCCTTCAAACTACCAACACTTACTCTCATGCTCATGAATCTATAAATCATTGCAACATAACTGATTACAACTGGGTTGGGGAACTGAGCTGAGGAGCCCTGGAGTATGTTGTTCACTGGGACTGCAGGATGGATTCTGGGTGATTCAGCATGTGTGCATTCTGGGTCCAGCCCACATAAACAGCAGTAACCTATGACAGGCTCTTCTCACAATATTATCAGTGTCCTACACCTGAAGCTGGACTCTGGGAGTCCCAACAAAGTAGATCCCAAACAAAAAAATTGCTTTGCAGGTAGAAAGAAAACTTGAATTAATATGACCATATTTGGAAGGTAGAGTAAGACTCAGCATCTCAGCCCTGTCTTTGGGTTGTTAACAGGAGACTTCGGTTTAAACAGAGGAAGAATCAAGGCAGGGGCAAAAGGTCTGCCTAAGTAAGCAGTCTCGGTCGAACAGTAGTCTGGTCAATCGTTCTCTCCATTCTGGTTCTCTAAGTAGTCGGCTCTTGTCATTTGAGGGTGATTTCCCTTGCTACTCAGGGTGTTTGCCTATGAGGCCCATGATCCTGGAAGGGATTGATGACTAGAGACTTCTAGACACCACTCCAAAAAGCCTGAAACAGGATGCTGCAAATTGTGCCTCAGTATTAAAGAAGGACAATGTAGATTAGATAAATTGAGAGCTAATAATCCTGATATTCATAGTTTTTAGATGAACATCCTTCAAGTGATTAACATGTCTACATGCAGAACTGAGCAGGGACCTGACCCAACATTTAAAGTAGTAAAGGAGACAGATACAAAATGAAGACCAAGATACCAAACTTTATCCTGCTTTTAATTACCCATCAGCATTTTTGGGCCTGAAGTAAAATAGAGCTTTTAGCAGAGGCACATTTTATAAGTTTCTGTTACAATAATGGATCACTGAGGACACAAGCAAAGCCTATCTGTGTAAGGAAGGAGCATAGCCAAGTCCAATATCAATGGAGTAAAGAAGACTGCTGTGACCTCAACATGTATGAATTTTTACACAATCAGGGGGATCCTTGCCTAGGATGCTGGGGGATGTAGGGAGGGGGACGAGGAGGGAGTAAGGTAATAGGAAGGATATCAAGGAGACCAGAGGGAGGGAGTATGGGGGAATCAAATCAGAGAACCTTCAACTTCCATGAGAAGTCCAATTAATATGGGTGTTAAATAGGGGGAAACATGGAACCATGGGGAACCCAAAGAAGGAAACCATGGAATGGCATCATCCTTGGCCTGTTCTGTCATTATACATTTGTTCTTGACTCTTTGATGATGATTCCCTCCTAATTGTAAGACCATATTTAATGAATAAAAAAAATAAAAATTAGACCACTGTTTCAATTTAGAAGAAGGAGAAGAATAAAAAGAAGAAGAAGAAGAAGAAGAGGAGGAGGAGGAGGAGGAGGAGGAAGAGGAAGAAGAAGAAATGTTCCCTGCCTATAGTGGAAGAGAAAAAAGATTGAATATTGACTGAAAAATCACCCAAACTTCCACATTAACATAAGATTCTTACTTTGTGCCGGGTACTAGTTAAGCATTTATGTTAGTAACTAATTTAATCCTTATTATAACCCAATGAGATTAGATAGTAGTTTGCTTTAAAAGTAGTAATGAAGCTGAAATTTTGACACAATTCTTCCTCAACCAGTATTCTGTACAGCCTCAAAAAGGAAGAGAAATAAAAGGGCTTTGAACTTTTGGTTGTGAAAAACTTAACTAGAGATTCCCTCAATATAGCCTTAAATAAAGGAGAGTTTGCACAGATTTTTATTTGTTTGGTTGTTTTGTTTTGTTTTTCAACTTGAAAACTATCAGTAACATAAACCACACTATCCATCTCTCAGGGACTATGAAATCTATCTTTTCTCAATCCATCTTTTCCATTTTCCTTTCTGCAGAGATTCTCTGCTTGCTTCTTTGCTTACAGTTCATATTGGCAGCCCTAACCCTAAAACTTACATCGCTGCCTTCTTCCACAGACAGGCTGCAATCGTGTGTATATGTGTAGTTCACATTCCTCTAGAGAACAAATTTTATTAGCTCCCCTAAATCTATGTATGGGCCAGATGTCCACTCCTAGATTAATCAATCATGCTGAGAGATGGTGGGGTAGAATAGGGAGTCATCTTGTCCCAGGATTGATTGACTCTGTGAGTGTGGCAAGTTTGATAGAATGGACTGTAGACAGGGCAAGCAACGGAATTAATCTGGCACACAGTTTTCAATTGAAGTTTAGCGTACATGCAGAAGTCCATAGATCAAAAGTATGCCATTCTATCAACTTTGACAAAGTATATACATCTGTATAATCAAAACCCAGCTTAAACACACGCATACACACACACACAGCACTCTTTGTCTAGTTTTTTTCCTCTGAAGGTTAAGCACTATCCTGATTCTTACTTACCATCATTGATTGGTTTACATTATTACACATTTATATTAATGGAATCATACAATTATAATTCTTTCATGCCTGGCTTGTTTTACTCAATATTATATTTGTGAACTGAATCCATATTATTCCAAGCAGTTATAGATCTTCATTCGCATGGCTTTATCATGATCTGGTGTATGAATACACCACTGTCTATTCCTTGTACTACTGATGAGTACTTAGGTTGTTTTCAGTTTAAGTTATTATCTATTACAAATATTGCTGATATAGATGTCTCTGGTATTTTTGTTCTATTGATTGGGGTGTGCCTTTCTTTTGGAAGTTGCTGAGTTAAGGGTCCAAAGATGTTGACATAGAAATTACCACAAAGGTGGAGAAAAAGGGTTGACTTCAATTTGTACATTTAGACTCATCTTCCTAAATGCTATAGTTTGGAGACTCATCTATTCCTTTAATATTTTGTTCCCTTTAAATAGACCTCATTGAATGAACCCTATGTAGATAAACACTGGAAGTGTAAGACAATGGATAAAAAGGAGGCCCTCCATAGAAACACAGCTATTGTTAAAGGGTTTGCATGAGTTGCTTAGTCTCTGTTAGAAGAGAAGTGGAGGTGAGCTGCCTCTCCTCTTTTCTCTTTATCCATTTGGTAGCTTTGTCACCTGTCCAGCAGAGAGGGGAAGAACAGCAAGTTTCTTTTCAAAAGCCTTGCGGGGTGGAGGTGGGGGGAGGGGCTGGGAACTGGATTCAAAGACACCATAGTCAAATCAAGTTCCCCAAGTATAACTGTAGAAAAAAAATCTTATTATAGGTTTCTTTTGTACTTTAAATACTTAGAAGAAAAACATTTCGAGAAAAATATAAATGTAGCAACAAAAACTTTAAGACTACACTGAAATGACAGAAATGTTAAAATCATCTGACAAAAATTTTAAAGCAATGGTCATAAAAAATCTTTCAACAGCAACTACAAATATATTTGAAATCAATGAAAAATAGAAAATCTCAGAAGAGAAATGAAAATATAAAAGCCAAACGGAACTATTAGACCTGAAAAATATAATAACAGAAAAAAATTAAACTCAGTGGATAGGACTTAAAAACATCATGAAAGGACAAAGAAAAGAATCAGTAAACTAGGAAACAGAATGATAGAAATTACTCAGTCTGGTCAGTGTAGAGAAAATAGACTGAAAAGAAATGCAGATTTTGGGAATTGTAGAGCTGTGATAATAAACCTAACATTCACACCATGAGTATTTGTTAGAGGAGAGAAAAGGGTCAAGGCTGAAAAAATCCTTGAAGAAATAATGGCTGATAATTTCCAAATTTGCAAAACATCAAAACAGATTGAAAATCCCACCCTACCCCAAATCCTGGACAAGACAAACCAAAAGAAATCCACACCAAAAAACGAAAGACAATCAAAATTTTTAGCCTAAAGAGAGAGAAATGACAACTTACAGAGTTAGTGATTTATCATTAGAAAACAGAGGCCAGAAGGAAGTGTTCTGATAGTTTTCAAGTGCTGAAAGATGACAATTGTTTCCCATAGTTGAGGATTCAGGAATGAAGTAAAAAATAAGACATGCTTAGAAGGAGGAGAGCTGACAATTGATCATCAACAAATCTACTCTAAAAAGCAAGGATATGATCAAAGAAGGAACTTGGAACATCAGGAAGGAAAGAATACAGTAATAAAAATATTGGGAAATAGAATATCCTTTTCCTCTTGAGACTTCTAAATTATATGTGACGATGAAAACAAAATTGTTAACAGTGTCTGATGTAGTTCTAAATCAATCTGTTTTGATATTTTGCAAATTTGGGAATTTTTAGCCATTATTTCTTCAAGTATTTTTTCAGAAGTAGAAATATTTTTAAAAATTAGATCATAAACAAAAGGGTAAATGAACAAAAAGAGGGGTAAAGAGTTCTATACTTCATTCAAACTGGTAAAATAATAACACCTAAAGACTGAGATAGATTGATCCATCTATCTAGCTATCTACCTGCGATCACTAAAACAGCTATGCAAAAAGATACAACCAAAAGCACTAAAGATAATTCAAAATGGAATCCTAGGAATGTTCAAGCAGTGTACATAAGGCAAAAATAGTGTAGAAATAAAAACAGAATAAGCAGAAAATAAATAAAATGGATGACTTGGGTGCTAATATATTAATAAATACATTAAATGTGAAGAGTTTAAATGATCTTAAAATTAAAATATACATTGGCGGAGCAGTTTTAAAAAAATAACCTAACTTTATGATGTCTGTAAGATACTTCAAATACAACAACAAAGGTGGTTGAAAGTAAAATGATGGGGGGAAAATATGTCATGCAAATGTTATAAAAAAAGAAAATATGAAAGGTTTCATTAATGTCAGGCAAAGTGACTTCAGAGCAGAAAAAATTATCAGAAATGGAGAACTATATTATTTACCAATGAAGGGTCCATCCACCAAGAAGACACAGCAACACAAAATGTGTATATTCCAGGCAATAAATCTGAAAAACATGTGAAACAAAAACTGATATAGCTGAAAGGAGAAATAGATAATCCACTATACATACACACACACACGCACACATATATATATATATATATATATATATATATATATATATATACACACATTTGGTACTGGAGATTGAACCCAGGGACACTATATCACTGAGTTGCATTTCCCAACCTTTTATTTATTTATTATTTTGAGATAGGGTTTTGTTAAGATGCTTAGGATCTCACTTGATTGCTTAGACTGTCCTCAAACTTTCCATCCACCTGCCTCAGCCTCCAAAGTTGCTGGCATTACAGCCTTGTGCCACCATACCTGGCTAAATCCACAATTATAATTGGAGAGTTTAAAACCTCTTTTTAAATACCTTACAGAACAACAAGACAGAAAATCAGAAAAGATATATGAGAACTCAATGACACAATCAACCAACAAGATTTAGTTGGCATCGCTAGAAATATTCTCACAACAACACAAAATTCACCCTTTTTCACCGGGCCATAGTACATACACCAAGACAGACCATTTCCTGGGTCACAAAACCAACCTCAACAAATTTAAAAGAACTGAATGCATACAGAGTATGTTCTACCATAATAGAATCAACCTAGAGATAAATAATAGAAAGAAAGATAGCATGAAAATCTCCAAACACCTAGAAACAAAGCAACATAATTCTACACTATCCATGAGCCAAGAGTGAACTCTGAAGGGAAATAAAAAAAGAATACATTGAATGGAATGAAAATGAAGATTCAACGTGTTAGGATTTGTGGGATGCAGCTAAAGCAGTAAGGAGAGGAAACAGTGTGCCACGACAAGCATTTGTCACGAATGCAGAAAAGCTGAGAAAAATTTAACCGCCCCACTTTAAGAGGTAGAAAAAGGGCAAAATAGGCCCAGAGCAAACAGAAGGAAAGGAATGACAAAAGCAGGAAGCAGTATCAATGAAGTTGAAAACCAAACTCAGTTAAGTAAGCTGGTTCTTTCAAAAACATCAATGAAAATTTGCAAACCACAAGGAAGACAGATAAAGAAAGAAAGA